>ML661325.1:11820867-11964191 GCA_007570785.1 Antilocapra americana | reverse complement strand
ATTTCTGTCTTTGTGCCAGTACCATACTGTCTTAATGACTGTGGATTTGTAGTATAGCCTAAAGTCAGGTAGGTTGATTCCTCCAGTTCCAATCTTCTTTCTCAAGATTGCTTTGGCTATACGAGGTTTTTTGTATTTCCATACAAATTGTGAAATTATTTGTTCTAATTCTCTGAAAAAGACCTCTGGTAGCTTGATAGGAATTGCATTGAATCTATAGATTGCTTTGGGTAGTATACTCATTTTCACTATATTGATTCTTCCAATCCATGAACATGGCAGATTTCTCCATCTGTTTATTTCCAGTTTTTTAAGGAATCCCCACACTGTTTTCCATAGTGGCTGTACAAGTTTGCATTCCCACCAGCAGTGTAAGAGGGTTCCCTTTTCTCCACATCCTCTCCAGCATTTATTGCTTGTAGATTTTTGGATGGCAGCCATTCTGACTGGTGTAAAGTGGTACCTCATTGTGGTTTTGATTTGCATTTCTCTGATAATGAGTGATGTTGAGCATCTTTTCATGTGTTTCTTAGCCATTTTTATGTCTTCTTTGGAGAAATGTCTTTTGCTCTTTAATTATGGCTTCTCCAGTGGCTCATCAGTAAAGAATCTGCCTGCAATGCAGGAGACGTGGCAGGATCCACTAGTTTGATCCCTAGGTTGGGACGATCCCCTGAAGGAAGAAATGACAACCCACTCCAGTATTCCTGCTTGGAAAGTTCTATTGACAAAGGAGCCTGGTGGGTTACCGCCCATGGGGTCACATAATCAGCCGAGACTGAGCATGCACACACATGTATTTGCTCTTTAATTAGTCAATACATTATCCTGCCCAAGGCCAGAGAAGACCTCCTTCATGACTGCTGGAAACTTTCTCAAGTCCTATAAAATGAGTTTCTGCTCATCCCTATAGAGGAAATAGTTCACAGGATCCATATGCAACGAATTCAGTTACTTTATCAGCTTTATTAAAGGTGATGTGTTTGGCAGTTTTACATATTTTACTTCATTAGTTTCTCAAAAATTACCATGTCAGTCACTTTATAATGTAAACAGTGAAGCTCTCTGTGTAACTGAGTTAAAATATAAACCTGGTCTCCCTGATTCTAAGTCTTTCCATTCAGTTTCATTTTGCATTTTGTCTAAGAGCTGCTGACAAGAGGCACTTCTGCTATTCCCTGAAAGAACACCTTTTTTATCTCTATAAGAATGTTGTTGTTCTTTTTTTTTTTTTGCCAAGTGGAGAGAAATGAAAGGGAAGAACATCTAGATATCCTGTTCAGGTTATTGTCTTCAATGATCTGATGAACACTTGCCATAGATAATGGTATTTTTCTTTCTTATAATTATGCCAGTTATGGTGATGCTATGTTAATCACTTGGTTAAAGAGTTTTCTATCAAAATTTCTCCACTGTAAAGTTGGCATTAGTTTCTTTGTAATTAAAGAAGTATTTTGTAAGGAGGTTTTGTAAGTAATGATTCCTTATTAAGCTTTTTTCTTATTAGTGTTGACACTTTGTTGATTATTGAAAGCCATCATTCCTTCTGCTTATAGTATTTTGCCTTCTACAGAAGAACTTTCTCATGTTTCTCTCTCTCTCTTTGTGTGTCTCTTTGTCTCTGTCTCTCTCCCTCTTTCTTTCATCAGTATAGATGCATGGATTTCTACCTGATTCAACTTCTAAAATTTTTAGTCACTATTCCTTCATATAGTTTTTCTATGCCATATTCTCTTTTTCTGTAACTTCAGTGACACAGATACTAGACCTTTTGTTATTGTCTGTCAAGCTCCCGAGACTGTTATTAAAAGTTTTTTTTTTTTAAAAAAAACCTGTTGGTTCCATCGATAACATCTATTAATTTATCTTTAAATTTACCTACTCTTTTTACTGTTACTGTCATTCTGCTATTGAGTTCACCCAGTGGGATTTTTCTTTAATTTCAGTAATTGAAATTTTCAGTTCTCAAATTTCCATCTGTTTGGCTTTAAATATCTTTCTTTGATAATTTTTTCTACTTTAAAATTTATTTCAAGAATGTTTGCAATTAGTCATTTTTATAGTAGATAACTTTAAAATCATTTAATGATAATTCTAATGTTTGTGTCATCTTAGCATGGATGTAAGTAGATTGTCTTTTCTTAGGAGACTTTAAACTTTCAAGGGTCTCCCAATGCCATAGAATTTTCAAATAAATTCTTGACATTGAAAATGTATGTTCTGAAACTCTTAGTCTTGTTTAAAGTCAATGGGAAATGTTGATGTTTTTATTTTAGCAGGTAATTGACTTGATAAAGGTTCATGCTGCAACTTCCAAATCTCCTTCTGTGGGCTGAAATTTCAGAGTCAATTTAGATTTCAAAACCACTATAGAAAACTTTGCATCTGTTTCTTTTTATTTTATTTTTTTTAATTAATTAATTTTTTTATTGTTTTTGCCATCCAATGTCTATTTCTTGTGCTCATCACCCAGAGAACAGCCTGGGACCTGGGCAGTGATCTGTCCTTTAGTTCAGTTCTCAAAGTCTTAAGTATGCTGTTGATTTGTATCAGATTCATGCGTCTGTGGCATGGATTTGAGCCCAGAGTTCATAAATAACTTTATGGGGTCAATTCTCCAAGCTCCTCTGTTTTTGCAACCTTTGCAGTACTTTTTGGTTCCCCAGAGCCCTTCTTTAAGTGTGGGTACCATCCTGTTGGAACTGTAGCTCTACAGAAGGAGAAGGAAACTTACCTTCCTTTGAAATTTTGACTCCTGTGAGTTTCCTTTATTCTTGTCTTCTACCCCCATGCTCTCCCCCACAAGCTTGCTTGGGAACTGGGTTACAAGACAATGGAGGGAAAAAAGAAAAATGTGAGGAGTTTTTGCATTCTTCCTGTGTGTTAAGATTCCCCTCCAGCTCTTTCTCCTAGAACTAGAGGGATTTTCCTGGAGCTCTCAGCACCACAGTGCTCAATTCAAGATTTTGAGTTGTGTTGAACTAAGGCCATTTATATTTAAATTTGTATCTTCTTTAAAATGTTATAAAAATACAACTGAGAATGATCTCATGTGGTGACTAAAAGCAACATGGGGTCATTAACGAATGTGCACAATGGCTGAACAAATGGCTATCTTACCTGAGTCCCCTCTTGCTATGTCTGACTCACCTACCATAACTGGCTACTCAGGCTGGAGACTGAAAGTTATTAAAAATGTTTTTTAAGAAAGGCATCTGCACTGTAGGAGAGTATTTTGGTGGCACATAGGAGATACTTTGGAGCTTGGAAGCGTACATGTAGAAATACCAGTTAGAAGCCTAATTGAGTAAGCTGAGGAGTGGTAGGCAGCATAATGGCCTCAACGTTATCCAAGTTCTAATACTGAGAACCTGTGACTGTTACCTTACATGGCAAAAGAGACCTTGAAGAAGTGATTAAGGACCTTGGAATGTGTTGATTAACCATGATTATCCAAATGGCCCTATCTAATTACTTAGATTGTAAAAGGTCAGTTTTCATTCCAGTCTCAAAGAAAAGCAATGCCAAAGAATGCTCAACCTACCTCACAGTTGCACTCATGTCACATGCTAGTAAACTATTGCTCAAAATTCTCCAAGCCAGGCTTCAACAGTATGTGAACTGTGAACTTCCAGATGTTCAAGCTGGTTTTAGAAAAAGCAGAGGAACCAGAGATCAAGTTGCCAACATCTGCTGCATCATCAAAAAAGCAAGAGAGTTCTAGAAAAGCATCTATTTCTGCTTTGTTGACTATGCCAAAGACTTTGATTGTGTGGATCACAACAAACTGTGGAAAATTCTTAAAGAGATGGGAATACAAGACCAGCTGACCTGCCTCTGGGGAAATCTGTATGCAGGTTAGGAATCAACAGTTAGAACTGGACATGGAACAACAGATTGGTTCTAAATAGGGAAAGGAATACGTCAAGGCTGTAAATTGTCACTCTGCTTATTTAACTTATATGCAGTGTACTTCATGAGAAATGCTGGACTGGATGAAGCACAAGCTAGAATCAAGCTTGCTGGGAGAAATATCAATAACCTCAGATATGCAGATGACATCACACTTATGGCAGAAAGCAAAGAGCTAAGAGCCTCTTGATGAAAGTTAAAGAGGAGAGTGAGAAAGTTGACTTAAGCCTCAACATTCAGAAAACTAAGATCATGGCATCTGGTCTCATCATTTCATGGCAAATAGATGGGGAAACAGTGTCAGACTTTATTTTTTTGGGCTCCAAAATCACTGCAGATGGTGACTGCAACCATGAAATTAAAAGACACTCCTTGGAGGAAAGTTATGACCAACCTAGAGAGCATATTAAAAATCAGAGATATTACTTTGCTAACAAAGGTCCATTTAGTCAAGGCTATGATTTTTCCAGTAGTCATGTATGGTTGTGAGAATTGTACCTTAAAGAAAGCTGAGCCCCGAACAATTGATGCTTTTGAACTATGGTGTTGATGGAGACTCTTGAGAGTCCCTTGGACTGCAAGGAGATCCAACCAGTCCATCCTAAAGGAGATCAGTCCTGGGTGTTCATTGGAAGGACTGATGTTGAAGCTGAAACTCTGATACTTTGGCCACCCAATACAAAGAACTGACTCATTTGAAAAGACCCTGGTGCTGGGAAAGATTGAAGGTGGGAGAAGAAGGGGACAACAGAGGATGACATGGCTGGATGGCATCACCAACTCGATGGACATGAGTTTGAGTCAACTCTGGGAGTTGGTGATGGACAGGGAGGCCTGGTGTGCTGTGGTCCATGGGGTTGCAAAGAGTCGGACATGACTGAGTCTTGACTGAGCTGAATTACATGGCCCCTTAAAATAGAAAGCTTTTCCTGGTTTATTGTTAGAGAAAGATATTGGGAGAAAGCAGATAGCTCAGAGGGACACTAGGTTACTAGCTTTGAATATAGAAGAAGGGGACAGCAAGTCTAAGAATGAGAATGGTCTCTAGAAAGAGAAAGAGAAAAATAAATGGATTCTTGCCTAGAGCCTACTGAAAGGAACACACCTCTGCTGGTCCCTTGATTTGAGCCCAGTGGAACCTATGTCAGATTTATGACCTGTGGAATGGTGAGAAAATAAACTCATATTGCTTTAAGCTACTAAGTTTGTAGTAGTTTATTATGTCAGCCATAGGAAACTCATACACAGGGGCCAATTGATGACAGCTTAAACAGGATTGTGTGCTGTTTCAAGTTGCTTCAGTCATGTTTGACTCTTTGCAACACTATGGACTGCAGCCCACCAGGTTTCTCTGTCCTTTGGATTCTCCAGGCAAGAAACTGGTGTGGGTTGCCATGCTCTCTTCCAGGGTATCTTCCCAACCAGGGATCGAACCCATGTCTCTTACGTCTCCTGCATTGGCAGATGGGTTCTTTACCATTAGTGCCACCTGGGAAGCTGAAAACAAGGTTACTAGTAGCCAAATGGGAGAATATGGGCTGATTGGAAAGATATTTAGGAACTGGAATTGGTAAGACTTGGTGATAGGCATAAAATGTGTGAGAGGTAGAGAGAAGGCAGAAAGGGTAAGAGTACTCAAAGTTTGTTCTCTTTGTGGGGTGCTCCTGTAACAAATATAAAAAAAAAATGTGAAAGTAAATTTGGAACTGGGTAATAGGTAAAGGTTAGAAGGGTTTGAGGTGCACGTAAGCAAGGCCTCGATTGCCATCATGGTGGTATCATTCACTATGACTGGCCACTTAAGGAGAAGAGAAGTTTAGTTTTACATGTGCCGAGTCAGAGATACTTGAGGCCACCCCAGTAGAGTAGTCAGTTAAATTGGTTTGATCTATAGGTTTAGAGCTTAGGAAAGAGATTCTAGGTATAGACTTGTAGTGTGAAGAATAATCAATATATAAATATGACTAGGCTGAAGTTCAGTGGGTTTCCCATTAATGGGCAGTTGATAAGGAGGAAACAGCCTGCATAAAGAGAAATGCTTTAAATAATTACCTGTGAAGGAGACATGAGGATTTTGTATTTGGGAGAATGGAAAAGAATGTGAATTGAAGGAGGGTTTGGGAAATATATTGAGTACGTTCAAATGTTGATTTAAAGGACCAATATGAGAGAGAATACCGAGGCAGGAAATGGAGCAGAGAATGAGTAGACTGATATATTTGCAGAGGTAGAATTTGTAGGACTTTGGTATAGGAAGAGATGCTAGTCTTCATGAAGAGGCTCTCCTCTTCAAGTGTGGAAGGAAGAAGAAGACAATAATGTCATGGACTAATTTCCAATAGACAGTAGACCTTATTAATCTAACAATGGCTCTGGAGCCAAGAAGTTGGATTTAAAGTTATTGCAGTTCATACAATAAATGTGGGACTCTCTAGCCAGTTTTTTGCAGGTTTGATTGTAGCCAAGTTATTTAACCTCTGTATCATGTAGTTGCATGAGATACAATACGCCAATGTTAATTTACCCATTTTATTGAGCTTATGTGAATAGTAGCTGAGTTATTACCTTGTAAAGACACGGGTTAGTATTTGCACAGAGGAATCACAATAAACACTTGCCATTGTTATTAGGCTTTACCACTTTAAGTAGATATTTATTTTTGCCTTTTTATGATGGATTTCCCAATCTAGCGTTTACACTTCTGGATGCCACAGCAAGGACACTCTTGATTTGTACAAAACTGTGATGATGTGAACACAGCCATAACCTGGTAGGGGCTTCCCACATAGCTCAGTCAGTAAAGAATCTGCCTGCAATGTGGGAGACCTGGAAATGGCAACCCACTCCAGTGTTCTTGCCTGGAGAATCCCTTGGACAGAGGAGCCTGGCAGGCTACAGTCCATGGAGTTGCAAGAGTTGAACACGGCTTAGCGCTATCTTTTTCTTTTTTTATAACCTGGCAGTATCCTTGAGCACTATTTTTCTGGAGCCAGTCTGTCTGACTTGAGTTCATTCTTGGATAACTGATGTGGTATCCTTTTGAAGACAGGAAATACACTTCACTTATCCAAATCCCATCTTAAAAAGTGGTGGGATTGGTTCATATGCTTTCTCATTATGTTTCTAAATCTTACATGCTGTGATTTTACTCCACATAAAATAGATAATTAGCAAATAGAATATAACACTGTGTGAACAAACATATTTCCTTTCCCAACATAGTTATTCCATATTCTTTTTCTCTGATGCATCTGATTATACACAATTCTCAGCAGTTATTTCTTTATGCTTTGATGTATAGTCTTCTTTGATATGATTATATTGCTAGATATTATTTATGATGCTCCAGGGTGCTGTTTCCTGCTGAGTGAGGAAGGTGAATAAAATCTCTACTCAATTACAGTGAAGTAAGAGGGCAAACAAAATTAAAAGATATAAATAAACAACTCAGAAAATTATTTCTATGATAAAGTTCTGTGTCTCTCTTACTGTTTTACTAGTTCCTTCAGTTACTAAATATCTTCAGGGTATTTAGTTTTATCTCACTTTAATGGAAATGGGGGAGATGTAGTGTTTCAAATATTATAATTACTATTGTAACTGTTAAGTGCTGAAGAGTTTATACTGCTCTTCACATATATTATTACATTTAATACCCATCATAGCATAATAAAGTGGGAAGGGGTAGCCTTAGGACAGTATCTTGAACCTAGAAAACATTCCATAAATGTTGGCAAGGGCTAGTCTTCTAAGATTTTTATTGTTCTTCAGAAACATAGATTCAAGGATATAATGATTTCAGTCTGAGCTTTCTTATTAACTATGCAACATTGAGAATGTTGGTTAAATTCTTTGGTCTCAGCTGTCTCTTCTCTAGGCTAGATGGAGGAGTGGTAAACGCTAAGGTCTGCTCTTTCTATAATCTCATGTAGACTACACTTTCTTAAAACCATATCCATTAGTTCTTTTTAAATTAAAATTTTTGAATTGTCCTGAATTATCAAGCTGGCCATTTTATATGGACAGATTCAGAAGATTACTTAACCTCATTGCTCTTACTATTTGATAGATGGTCAATAAGAGTATATTGGAAGACCAAATGAGTTGATGATTGGGGAAGACCAGTGTTGCCTGGTGCAGCTCTTGCCAATCTGTCTGAGATAACTTGGGCTGAAACCAGGTAGTTACAATACCATAGCACTTGATACTTAGAAATGAATGTTGGCAGAATCCAGTCCAGTAGTTGTGTATGGATGAGAGTTGGATCATAAAGAAAGCTGAGTGCTGAAGAATTGATGCTTTTGATCTGTGGTGTTTGAGAAGACTCTTGAGAGTCCCTTGGACTGCAAGGTCAAACCAGATATTCCTAAGGAAATCTACCCTGAATATTCATTGGAAGGACTGATGCTGAAGCTTCAATACTTTGGCCACCTGACACAAAGAACTGACTCATTGGAAAAGGCCCTGATGTTGAGAAAGATTGAAGGCAGGAGGAGAAGGGGATGACAGAGGGTGAGATGGTTGGATGGCATCACCGACTTGATGGACATGAGTTTGAGCAGGCTCTGAAAGTTGGTGATGGACAGGGAAGCCTGGTGTGCTGCAGTCCATGGGATTGCAAAGAGTCGGACATGACTGAGCAACTGAATTGAACTGACTGACTGAGGCCACATGGTGATTTTAATTCTCTAAGAACGTTTGATCTGCTGATGGTTTTGGTATTTCTTTTATGTCTTGGATTTAGAAAGTGGCCAGAGAAGTGGTTCTGGATTTTTTCCTCAAAAATCCAATATAGAAAGTGGACTATAATGTAGAGATGATGTCAGTGCCCCTGGGATCTGGGAAACGGGACCTTCAGACCTTTGTTGACTGACTGGCTGTCTTTGACCTCAGGATAGCAGTGGCTTTTCTGAACTCGGCTCAGTCTTTAACTTTCTCTAAGACTCCAATTTTCTGTCTTGGTGGACAGTCCTTATATACCAGTACACAGCTGCAGATAATCCTCTGTTTAAAATGCAACTTACATTACAGTTGCCCATTTACTAATTAAAGACCTATGATGGCAGAGACCATATCTCTCTGAATTCTTGCTTTATACTAGGCACCTTCCATAGTGATAGTCACTCAGTAAGCAGCAGGTAGGTCAGTGTAAATAAGATTATTTAATAATCCTATTCAGGGGTCAAAGAGATTTCAGCATTGAAGGGAGCCTCTCCTTATTTAATGGGCTGGAGAGTGGAGGCTTAGAGTGTGGATAGTACTTCCTGAAACAGAGAGGACTGTCTCTATCTCTGTTGGCAAAGAGGAGAATATATTTCTTTACAAATACCCAGAGCATACAAAATTGGATTATTGGATTTGAATTCCATGTTTTTAAGATTTTATAAAATGAATACTAACCAGATAGAGGGCTGAACCAGCAAAATATCAGACAATTTATAATTAGTGGTTGAGAAAGTGTATGAAGGACATTACAGAAGAAGGAAGGCAACTGGCACTGGTTGAGGATTTCCTGAGGCAGCCAAGGGCATAATTTTGGCTGACTCAGCAGACACAGCTTGAACCAAAGTCAAGGACAGGGAGAGAAGCAGGGACTTAGAGGTATTCTGTATGACTCTTTAGGCAGCTACCGACAAGATCAAGACGTGTTTATACTGATAAGCAGGGCCAATGTGAAGGTCAGAACTTTGATCATGAGAAATTTTAATTAGTCAGATATTGATCAAAACACCTGGAAACCAACTACAGAAAGCAGAGTTTGAGAAGAGGGCTGGATTCTTTGATGCACGCTGGGAGACCAGACTGCTCTTCCTAGGCTGTGGGCAGTTACTATTCTAAGAGCATCCTAGGGAAAAAGCCAGCTATGATAATGGGTTAGACTTTGGGGAATGGCAGTGACCGCAGAATTATTAGACTTTAAATGCTAAGTGGAAGAAACATTAAAGGAAGTTGATTTTGTAGGAATGTGTGGAAAGCCCTAAGGATCTTTGATGGAAATTTTATAATGTGAAGGGGAAGAGGGGAAGAATATTTAAAGGTGAATTGAAGTGCTTCTTTAAAATCAATAAAGAAAATTAAACCTCTAATGATCTTAGGCCAGTAATACAGTCTCAGAACCAGGGCCTGCCTAAATACATCAGATGTCTTTCTGGCCTTTGAAAAATCACTTTTTTAAAAGTTTTTTTTTTTTTTTAATCAGGATATAGTTGACTTACAACATTGTGTGTCTGTTGCACAGCAAAGTGACTCAGTTATACATATATCAACTCTTTTTTTTTTCAGATTCTTTTCCTGTATAGGTTATTTACATATGCATACTACTATATGTAAAATAGATAACTAATAAGAATCTGCTGTATAGCACTGGGAACTCTGCTCAGTACTCTGAAAAATTGCTTTTTGTGACTTTGCATGCCAGGTTGAGTGAATGGGACTTGGTTTCAATGAGGAGTACCATATCAACAAAGGTATCTTAATTTAGGCCCTTGAAATTTTTTGCCTGGACTTTGTAATGGCCCTGCAACTATACTTTCTTCTCCAAGCCTTGCCTCCTTAAAAACCCAGCTTCTACAAAGATGCCAAAATGCTGTTTCTAAAACAGATTTGATGGTTCCACTCCTTTGCTGAGCTTTCATTATCTTTTGTAAGAAAGGCAATGCTTTACAGTCTGGTCTTCATTCACTTCTTTGATCTCAATGTTTGTTGCCATACCCTTACATGAATCCTGCACTGTAGCCATACATAAATCGTTTTTACTTTGGAATAATATTTTTGTGTTTACTTTTTAGATTTACAGAAACTTTGCAAAGATAGAATAGAGTTTACGTATACCCCTGCCCAGTTTTCCCTGTACTTAGCGTGTTACGCTTCCGAGGTATATCTGTCAAAATCAAAAAACAAATATTAGTAAGTTACAGATAAACTCTGTGCTTTATGTAGTGAGTTGCAGCCATTTCTCTACTAACGTCCTTTTTCTCTTCTAGGATCCTGTCAAAGACACCACATTGCATTTAATCATCACATCTTCTTAGTCTCCTCTGGTGAGTAACTATTTCTCAGATTTTTTTCTTGTATTTTATGATCTTGAGAATTTTGAGGAATGCCGGTGTTTTGTAGAATGTCTGTCAAATTGGGTTTATCTGATGTTTTTGTTCATGGTTAGACTGGAGTTACAGGTTTTTGTGAAGCATACCCCAGAGGTGACATGCCCTGCTCATCACGTCATATCAAGGGGAACATGCTATTAACGTGACTTAGCACTGTGCTGTTAACCTTGACCTCTTGGTTAAGACAGGGTTTGCCAGGTTTCTCCACTGTAGCATTACTGATTTCCTCTTTCTAGACCAGATTCTTTATAATATAGTCACTAAGTCAGCCCACACTCCAGGGAATAGTATAACATATTTTATTTGGAATTTCTCTGTAAATGCAACTTATCTCCTTTCCTTTACTCATTTATTTAATCAGTCATGTATTTATATCATCATGAGCTTATGTATATTCATTTTCTACTTTGGATTATAATCCAGTACTACATTATTTATTTTGTTGCTCAATGTGTTCCAACTTTGGCCACTGGGAGCTTGAAATGGTTGGCTCAGACTTTTGAGTACCTAGATTATAAAGACTGATTTTCCATCAGTAATGAAACCAACTCGGGTCTGCCTAAACCAGAAAGAAGTAATTTATTATAGGAGCATCTCCCAGAATCTTTGAGCTAGAATATATCTCTGTCTTGGAAGGACTGCAATTAATATTTAGAATGCAATAAGGGTCCCTCATCTCTATTCTGCTTTATTCTTCGTGTCTAGTTCATTTTTTTTTTCTCCCATTGTGACCTCAGACCACATGGAGGGACAGAGCTTCTATTTCAGAGCTGCTGACTTCATGTGCTAATGTTCTAGTTACGTAAAAAGAGTGATAGGCCTTTTCTTAAGGTCCTGCATCAAAATTATTTGGAAAAGAACAAACTTTAATGAAATTAAATCAATCTAAGTTTGCCTTAATTATAATTTGTTTTCATAAGGCCCAACTGACAGGTCATACTTGCTTGAATTATACCCATGGGTAATAATATTTAATGTTTGTTAGTTGCATAAATTATTTTAGCTCAATGGCAGTATTTAGGCATAAAACAAATATGCAAATATTTTAAAAAAATATGTGGAAAAGAAATTGTGTAACTTAATTTAAATGTGAATTTTTGGGCCAAGAAGCTGTGGCCAGAAGTGTGGTGTGGATCATGAAGTCTAAACTTGGCTCCTGGGGTCCATTCATATCTGTATCAATATTCTAGATCAAGGAGATCTTTCCTAGACAAGAGTGGATTATTGTGAGCTTTCCAGGCACCTGTAGAGGGTCCACTGTGAACATATGTGACCTTAGAATGCTGCTTCTGCTATCTTAAATGCAGTTTCACCTTTGATCTGCACAGAAGACTCCACATCAAACATTACTTCTAAGATATCATCTCTCTCCAACTATTTCTCATAGTTATACTCTCATGTGATCACCTACAAAAATTTTTTATTAAGTATATTTATTATACAATATCTCTATACTTATTTTTTCTCAAGATCCTAGGTCTCTTGAGGAAGTTTTCCTGTGTAGTTCATCTTACCATCTCTAAGACCTAATTTAGTTTTTAGCGTGTTATAGGTTAAATGAATGGTTTTTGAATGAATAAATGAACAAATATGAGTAGGATATTTATTAAACTATGGTAAGGCTGAAGGCACTGAAATTAAAGTTCAAAATTTATGAACTTTAGTTAAAAGCATATTAATATTTGCTGATAAAACAGTTTAAGAGACCATTTTCTCTCTGACGCTCTGCACAAAGAAGCCTTAGAAAATAGGATGCTTTAAAAGAAAACCACAGCTCTTCAGTGATGGGAAGAATTGGGAAGATTCAAAGGCAAGTAAGCTGAACAAATTTTCAAGAGATAAGTGGAAGTGAAAGAAAGTGGAACATAGAGTATTAATTTGCAGGGCCTAATTCAATCAGCAAGAAAAGATTCCTCAAATGTATTTGTAGGAGACAGACGGTAAAAAGAAAATTGGTTTGCTGAAAAATGAGAATGGGGAATTAGAGACATAGGCTAAGCGAAGGGAAATTTGTCGGACAGCTGCATTTTGCTTTGGTTTTCACAGATCTAAGGGGAGATAAGAGATCACTTAGAAACCATTGTTCATGCTTTAAAATAGACAAGCCACAGCTGAAGACGGGTAAATGACTAAGAAGTGGGCAGTTGAAAGAAACACATTCAAACTCTGCCACGTCTGTCTAGACTCATTGAATTAATAATGGTGGCCCTCATCTGTGGCACTCAGACTTGGTCTATCTGGTTTCTTAGCTTTGTAGTCACCTGTCAATAATCCAGTGTGGTCTTAGGATTCCCAGTTGGAATTCTCAACCTGCTGTGTTTTACCTAAGAACAGTGTTGCATTGAGAAGAGGACAGATGGGTGAGTTAGAGGAACTGAAAGTCTAGCTTTGAGTTGGAGATAGGAATTTGGATTACAGTAGCGTGTCATTTAATGTTAAAACATTGACGGTAGAGGTTAGCTGACAAAATCTTAGTTAGTAAAATGAGCAATAGGTCAAAGGAAAATTAAGGGAGTACTTGCACTTTAGGATCAGAAAGAGGCAGAAAGGATTAAAGTAAGGAGATTAGGGAAGAATGGACCAGGACTGAAGAGGAGAATAAGAATGTGTTATTATGGACAAGAGGAACGGGAGCGTCTGACGTCAGAGAAGGCGGTCACCAGAGTCAAATGCTGCAGAGATTAAGTAAATTTGGTTTTAAAAAGCCCTTTATGTTGAATATGGTTATGTCCATTTATCCTGGAGAAGGAAATGGCAACCCACGCTGGTATCCTTGCCTGGAGAATCCCACGGACAGAGAAACTTGTCTGGCTACAGTCCATGGAGTCGCGAGAACTGGACACAACTTGGCGACTAAACTGCTGCTACTGCTGCTATGTCCATTTTTAGGGTATTAGTTTGGACTGTCTTTTGAAGAGACTCATGACTTTGCTTTGATTTTCTTTTTATTTTATTGAAATAATCTACTTTTCTGAAACCCAGACAATAATATTTTTGGTGTGGAGTTGCTGTGGTAACATTATCTTATATTCTTAAATTTTGTAACATATTTTTGCTACTTCAGTTTTCCTTACTTTCACTACCAATCACTTTTTAAGAAGATGAGCTGGTAATGTTTACACTATGATTCTACTCCCAGTCACTACTTACTCCAGAAACAATTATGGTGGTTTTGATTTTTAGGAGGATGACATTTGAACTAAAGAAGCAATTTGAATTTTGGCTAGGGATAAGTCTCAATGTAAATCTTTTTTTTTTTTTTGTCATTTCACATTTGCATGTTCTTTTACAAGTTGTTTAATCTATCAGAGGCTTTTCTTCTTATTTACATATCTGTAAAAATGGTCTAATATCTGTGTCATAGAATGATTTTGAAGATATATGTGAACATAAGTGTACAACTGAAAATATTAGTTTCTTTCTTGTTGTGTAAGTTTATATTTAATTATGTTCAGTTTAAATGAGATATTGTTTGAAAAGATCCATTTTCTCTATGTTAAAAGGTTCAGTTCAGCCTGTGATTCAAGAGAAAGTCAAAGTCTTGGCATATTCTTACATTAGCACTAAGAGCAGTCCTATAGTGAAACATTTATGTTGGGTAAATATCAATTTGCAGTTATCTCATTTTGTGCTTGGTCTCTAGCACAAAATTAGGGGAATACTACGGATAGAATTTCGTATTTCCAATTACACTTACATGAATACCTTAGACACCTCCAATTAAGCAGTCTATTCTTCCGTAGTTTGCCTACTGAAAACATTGAACACCAGTAATTAAAATGTCTTTGTCATCTCTCAAGATTCCCTAGAGACAGTACATGGAGGGGGTTTTTCCGCCACATAAATATGATATGAATTCCTTTGCTAAGGTTGGCTTTCACTGCCTGTCACTGACTATCAGAATAAACTTGGAATGTCACAAGACACCTGATTCAGGCAGAACCTTACCTATATTAATACATACTTGGGTCTTAGTCACTGACTTCCTAACTTCATATTAACACCAAATAGGAATGTTGACTGTATTCAGGGATGAATTTATTTGATAGCTTCAAATTTGGTCAACCACTATTTCAGAACCCCAAGTTCCTTTATAGTATTACCTCCTACAGAAAACCTTCTCTGACCTAGTTGCCCAGCTCTGCTCCTCTCCCCCCAGGAAGCTTACTTGCCTCTAAGTCTCCTGTGTATATCTTACCATGGCACTTATTCATCCCACTGTACTTTATATGTTTCCATGACTCCCTCTACTAGCTATGTCTGCCTTAAGAGAAGGTACTGTCTTTCTAATCTATATGTCTGTATCCCTTTGTCCAAACTTCCTATGATGGAGTAGGCATGCACTAGATATAAGTTGATGACTCAACAAATGGATTGAGTTCTTGTTTGACTTCTGGTTTATGTTTCCACAAACTCTCATCTTTGACCGAGATGTCAACAGAAATGCTTCACTCTCACTCTTTTGGTTCAACAGTGACTTATTCTTTTTTTCCTGTTTTCAGCATACTTTAGAAAGTGCCCATGCTCATGCTCATTTTTATATTACTCTGAAGCTATTTTAGGATACTTTTGCTAGAAACATTAAGGTCTTTGCCTAGCTTCTAAAATAACCCATTTGGGAACAGGACATCTGAAGGTTGAAGATCAAGGTCAAATATTATTTTCTTCCTCTATAAAATTTGACTTGACTCTCCAAGGAATGTTCAGCAGTTCAGTCCAGTCTCTCA
Source organism: Antilocapra americana (assembly GCA_007570785.1). Lineage (NCBI taxonomy): Eukaryota > Metazoa > Chordata > Mammalia > Artiodactyla > Antilocapridae > Antilocapra > Antilocapra americana. Next base: position 11,948,446 of record ML661325.1, on the reverse strand, counting down.
GTCTTGTCCGACTCTTTGCAACCCCATGGACTGCAGCTCGCCTGGCTTCCCTGTCCATCACCAACTCCCAGAGCTTGCTGAAACTCATGTCCATCAAGTCGGTGATGCCATCCAACCATCTCATCTTCTGTCATCCCCTTCTCTTGCTGCCTTCAATCTTTCCCAGCATCAGGGTCTTCTCTAATGAGTCAGCTCTTCTCATCAGGTGGCCAAAGTATTGAAGCTTCAGCTTTATCATTAGTCTTTCCAATGAATATTCAGGATTTATTTCCTTTAGGATGGGCTGATTTGATGAACTGGTTTGATCTCCTTGCAGTCCAAGGTGTATTAGACCTCTTGAATTTTATTCACCTTCTCTTATAGAAATTAACTCGACATGGTTTAGTTCATCCACTTATAGAGAAGACACTGACTAGGAGCTCCCTAAAGATGGTATCTTTTCCTCTTACTCATGTTGAGTATCGCGTTCTTAAACTTTACATATATTTTCCCCTCTGAATAGAACACTCTATTCAAAACCCTCTGCCATCACCACTTCCTACCCTATTCCAGTATCAGTACACTCATACTTTTTTGGGTAACCCCTAAGGATTCTCTGGCTGCCTTCACCCCTCACACTACATGCATGTATTTATTATAGTGTATTTAAATGGTATATTTTATTTTCCATACTAACCTGTAAAGTCTTTAAGGTTAAGAATTGGGTCTTGTTCTCCTTTTTGTGCCCCATGTCTAGTCTAAGCCTGAACATAGTAGATAACGAATACAAATATTCAAAATATAAATGTCCCACTCTGCCATTCTTTAGGGCAAGTGTCTAATCAATTATTGACCAAGCAGTAAATCCTTCCAGCCAGTTTTGCATATTGGTAAAGCTTCTAATACCTATACCTAAACTTCATTAAGTGAGCTCATTGCTATGGAGATTTCTGGAAAGCTTTACAGCTGTTTAGGGTTAGGGTTCGGTAAGAACTCTACCAATGGGAACAAAACAGTTACATGGTTTTGATTGGATTTCAAGAGAAAGTCTGTTAACCCTAGCATTTCCTTTGGTGGGAGAATTGCTTTGTTGATAAGTATAATTCAATGGCAGAAGGAGTTGGCTCAGAAATTTAGTTTCATAGGGTACAAGCAAAAAAGCACAGTTGTAAAGTGCCTTACAGGCTGGTCTACTGTGTCACTGATCCTCTGGTGATAGGTAGAGATGACTAATGGCCTTCTGAGATTTATCAAATGTTATCTGTGATACGAGCAGAAGCTTGTATAGATCACTGATAAGTGTTTATTTCCTTTTGGTCACTTGTTTCCTTACAGTCAAGCTCTCTCTCAAACCAAGGGTTTGAGTTGTTTGGTGGAAAGCTTGACTGTATTATTATTTAGATGAAACCTTCAGAAAACAAAGGACCCTGATGCTGGGAGAGACTGAAGGCAGGAGGAGAAGGGGATGACAAAGGATGAGATGGTTGGATGGCATCATTGACTCTATGGACATGAATTTATGTTAGCTCTGGGAGTTGGTGATGGACAGGGAAGCCTGGCAACTGCAGTCTATGGGGTCGCAAAGACTGAGCAACTGAATTGAACTGAGAGTTCAGTGGGTAAATAATCCATCTGCAATGCAGGAGACCCCGGTTTGATTACTGGGTTGGGAAGATTCGCAGGAGAAAGGGATAGGCTACCCACTCCAGTATTCTTAGGGCTTACCTTGTGGCTCAGCTGGTAAAGAATCCATCTGTAATGCGGGAGACCTGGGTTCAATCCCTGGATTGGGAAGATCCTCTGGAGAAAGGAAAGGCTACCCACTCCAGTATTCTGGCCGGACAAATTCCATGGACTATACAGTCCATGGGGTCACAAAGAGTTAGACATGACTGAACAACTTTCACCTTCAGGGAACATATTGTGATTGTTCAAAATTGGGAACTAAGTAGCATTATTGATTCAGTGTAGTTGTAAGGGCATTTTCCATGATACATTTCCTATCACTGCCTACCTTGAACTCTCCCTTTTATTCCTTCCTCCCTCCTACACTTTAATCTTCCTTTTCGCCTATCTTTGTTGGGTTTCTATTATATGTAGGCCTTGTTTTTAACACTAGAAATAGAAAAAAATAAAGACTTAAGCCTTATCTTCAAAAATTTCAATGAGAATTCCTGTAAATAAATAAAGTAATTTAACACAGTTCAAAACAGATATATATATATATATATATATATATATATAATCTGAGGATGAGAAAATAATTCAGTGCATTGGAGAAGAAGAGAGATGTACAGTGTCACACACACACACACAAACACATACATACAAACAAAATTAAGGCTTCTTAGTAGAAGTGATCAATTAGTACACTAGGGTTAAGGAAATAGGAAATCTCAGGAAGGAATCACATTTCTTGAGAGGGAATCACATATACTTTCAAAGATAGAGATTTGTGCGATCAAATGTGGTGGCCAGTAACCACATGTGATTATTTAAATTGAAATGCAATGACATCATATCATAAGTAAAATAAAAAACTTACTTTCTCAGTAACACAAATTACATTCTCAATGCTCCATAGCTACATGGTTATCATATTGAGCAATGTATATATAGAGCATTTCTAACATCACAGAAAATGTGATCAGATGACATGAACTTTTAATAATTGTGGTAGTGGCAGAGGGCACATTTTCGAGGAATGGCTCATAATTCAGTTATCTTTATGAGAAGAAAAATGAGATACATTATAATAAATTAATAGCTTCTTATTGTTTAGTTTCCAAGTTGTGTCTAACTCTCTTGTCACCCCATGGACTATAACCCTCCAGGTTCCTCTCCATGGGATTTCCCAGGCAAGAATGCTAGAATGGGTTGCCATTTCCTTCTCCAGGGGGGATTTTCCTGACCCAGAGATCAAACTTGCATCTCCTGCATTGGCAGGTAGATTCTTTACCATTGAGCCATCTGAAAAGCAAATTAATAGCTATCATTGTTAACTACCTACTGTGTTTCATATTGCTTATACACATAGATAATACTCTTTCCATTGATAAAAGTGGAGACTGAAGTTTGGAGAAGTACCTTTTTCAAGGTCACTTAGCTAGTGAATAGCTTATAGTAGAAGACTGAGCCAGAGACAATGGGTATTTAAAAAGTTTGGATTGTATGTATCAGAGGGACACAAATGAATGTCCTAAGCAAGACAGTGATATGATGGGAGCTGCCCTTGAGGAAAAGTGTTCATGATTGATGGATGATATGTCTTTAGTCAGTAGAACAATTTTCATAAGATGTCTGAGATTAGCCCTAAGAGTATTTTAGAGTTCAATGAATTTTCCGTAAAACCCAGCCTTGGAGTATCTTCTTTTGTCTCAGTTCAGTTCAGTCACTAAGTCGTGTCCGACTCTTTGTGACCCCATGAACTGCAGCATGCCAGGCCTCCCTGTCCATCACCAACTCCCGGATTCTACCCAAACTCATGTCCATTGAGTCGGTGATGCCATCCAGCCATCTCATCCTCTGTCATCCCCTTCTCCTCCTGTCCCAAATTCTTCCCAGCATCAGGGTCTTTTCCAATGAGTCAATTCTTTGCATGAGGTAGCCAAAGTATCAGAGTTTCAGTCAACATCAGTCCTTGCAATGAACACCCAGGACTGATTGCCTGTAGCATGGACTTCTTGGATCTCCTTGTAGTCCAAGGAACTCTCAAGAGTCTTCTCCAACACCACAGTTTAAAAGCACCAATTCTTCGGCGCTCAGCTTTCTTCACCGTCCAACTCTCACATCTATACATGACTATTGGAAAAACTATAGCCTTGACTATATGAACCTTTGTTGGCAAAGTAATGTCTCTGCTTTTTAATATGCTGTCTAGGTTGGACATAACCTTCCTTCCAAGGAGTAAGAGTCTTTTAATTTCATGGCTGCAGTTACCATCTGCAATGACTTTGGAGCCCAAAAAAAAATAAAATCTGACACTGTTTCCCCATCTATTTCCCATGAAGTGATGGGACCAGATGCCATGATCTTCGTTTTCTGAATGTTGAGCTTTAAGCCAATTTTTTCACTCTCCTCTTTCACTCTCATCAAGAGGCTTTTTATTTCCTCTTCACTTTCTGCCATAAGAGTGGTGTCATCTGCATGTCTGAGGTTATTGATATTTCTCCTGGCAATCTTCCTTTGTCTAGATTTCACAAAAAAAAAAAAAAGCCAGTAGGTGGGCATAGCAGGAAAACATTGTAGATTATCACATAGACAGAAATGTTTTTTGAGGTACAAATAATTCATGCCTCAGAAAATGTGGTCATCTAAGATATTGATGGCTTATAAAATCATTCATGTAAAATGGTACTCATACATACTTCATTGTATTGTGCTTTGTTTTTGTGCACTTCACAGATAGAGTGATTTTTTACAAACTGCAAGTTTGTGGCAATTCTGAGTCAACAAGCTTTTTGGCACCATTTTCCCAAAAGCCTTGGCTTGCTGTGTGTTTCTATACTACATTTTGTTAATTCTCACAGTATTCCTAATTTTTTCACTATTATTGTTTGTTATGATGATCTTTGATCAGTGATATTTGATGTTGCTATTAGAAAACATTATAATTCACTGAATGCTCAGAAAAGGGTGAGCATTTTTTAGGAATTCTAATTTTTTAATTAAGGTATAGATGTTGGATTTTTAGACATGATGCAATTACACTCTTAATAGACGTCAGTATAGTGTAAATGTAACTTTTATATATACTGGGAAACCAAAAAAGTCATGTGATTCTCCTTATTGCAATACTCACTTAATTGCAGTGGTCTGGAACCTAACACCCAGTATGTCTCAGATATGCCTATATATTAATAATCATATCCATAACCACACATTCACACCCACACATACTCACCCACCTTCATTTATATATACATATATAGATATGTATATATATTCTCATAATGTGCACTAATGTTGAAAAGCAGAGTTTTTTTTTTAATCATGAAAATTCAGTAAATTCATTAAATTCTGTTCTTAGTTTTATCTTTCCCTTAATTAATTCAACTAATGTTAATGAGGGCCTACTGTGGTAGGTAATAGTGATGAAATGAAAATTTAGTTATGATCCAGTAGAAGATATGAAAAAGAAATAATCTAATTCCAACGCTTGATAAGTGCTGCCATAACAGTTTGTTCCCTCGCTGAAACACAAACCTAAACACCGAGCTCTGAATTACTAAGATAGTTATTGATGCTGGTCTGTCACATCCCACTGCTGCTGGGTTGTTCTCTCCTTCTCCTTACATACTTAGAAATTCTCCTAAGTTTGTAAAAATATTTGTTTATGAAATATTGCTGACAAGGGAGAGATAAAACTTTAGTAAATGTTGAGATCTGTGGTTAAAATTTGAGGCTGTGCCAGGGAACTCATCACTCTCAACAGAAATGTAATTTGAGGTAAAGGAGAAAGCCTGAAAATACTCCACCTATAAATGTCAGGAGTTCATGAAGGATCCAGAGTGTAAGTATGATGACTCTCAAGATAGCATCCAGGGTCTACTGTACGAAAGGCAAATAAACAGTCACTCATTTTTTGTCTTCTCAAAACAAGTTGCCCATGAGATCACAATAGAAAAAGCTTAACGATAATGGTTGTTTTTACTCTTGAGAGTGTCCAGGCACTATTGGTCTAAAATATGCTACAGTACCTGACAATTTCTTCTCTGGGTTTTGCTAGCTATTTGGGTATTTAGCCAAAGACATGAGTATAAGTCTCTTCTGATAGTAGCCATTGAGCTTTTGAGGATTTTGCTACGAAGCAATTATAACTTGAAATATATTTTAAGAACAAATAATAACTCTAGCTGTGAATCTGTTGTTCACATATTATGCACAATTCTAGTACAGCCAATACATTTGTACCCTTCTACAAATGACAAGTGTTAACTCTGAAAAAAAATTAAAACAAGACCAAAAAAAGAGAGATACAAAGGAACTTGAGACCAACCAAAAGCAGACACATACCAGAAGACTGTCCTCAGCAGTTGAATAAATATACAAAATAGCCAGTAACCCATACACCAAAATGGACCTTATGATAGGCCATAAAAAGTCTCAATATATTTAAAAGTACTAAAAATATAAATACTGTAAAATAAATTGCATCAAAGCAAAAAGACATTCTGAAAATTCCCAAAGATTGGCATATTAACCAATGTTGTTTTAAATAATTCATGGATTAAAGAAATCAGAAGGGAAATTAGAAAACAGTTCAAATTGAATGGCAGTAAAGACACAGTAGACCAAGCTGTGTGGTATGTAACCAATCCAACTTTAGAGAGAATTTTAAATGCTTATGTTAGCAATTTGGAGAGAAATTATACAATTATAATTATTATAATTATATAATACAAAGTTATACAATAAGAGATCTAAAGTTATACCTTCAGCTAGGGAAAAAAAAGGGCAAAGTAAACTCCAAATAGGTAAGGAGAAGGAAGTAATAAATGTAAGAGCAGAAATCAATGAAATGTAAAACACAAAATGTATATGTATAACCGAAACACTCTGCCGTACACCTGAAACGAGCACAGCATTATAAATCAGCTGTAGTTCAATATAAAATAAAAAGTTAAAAAGTTGAGATTAAAAAAATAAAACCTACAGTAGATAAACGAAGTTAAACCTTCTGCATGGCTAGAATTTAACCATACAATCAATGCTCGCAGTAGAATCTGGGAAGAAAAGCTTTCCTCGTTTCCATCTGTGGCCAGCAAGAGCTTAGAAGGGTAGAAATGGTGCTGAGGACAGATACTGTGTCTGGAGTAGAGTTGTGTCAGTGACATACTCTAGGCTGGTACCAACTCAAGCAGTACAGGGAATTTCTTTTGATCTTTATAATATCTTCAGCTTTTAGTGCTTTGTTGTGTGAAAGTGTTAGTTGCTCAGTCGTGTCTGACTCTTTGTGACCCCATGGACTGTAGCCTGCCAAGTTCCTCTGTCCACGGAATTTCCCAGGCAAGAATACTGGAGTGAGTTGCCATTCCCTTCTCCAGGGCCGACCCAGGAATCACATTGCAGCCAGATTCTTTACCATCTGAGCCACCAGAGAAACCATAGTGCTTAGTCAGGCACATAGAAATCAGTAATTACTTAATTAACAAATGGCTAGATATTAATGTTTCCATAAAATTCTATTGATATGCTTTTCTTGGTTAAAGAGATAAGATAAACTCTTATCTTGGGAAACTGTGTGTGTGACTGTAACTGATTATGGATTTGAAATTTTGGTCTTCTGTTCTCTCCTAATGTTCTTGCCTAACATTGGTTGATACATTTAACAGAAGATGTGACATTTCTATTATTACCAAGAACTGTTAAGTGGAAAGATATTCTGGGAAATAGACTCTCCATAGGTAATCAAAATTACATGAAGCTAAGATGTCCCAGTCACTCATTATATAATTATTATGAAATATAATTTGATTCAAATATATTACTTTGTAATTGAAAAATACAGTCTTATTAAGTTTCAAGCAGTAAAATCTTACTTTTAAGATGGTATATCCATGGAAGAATCATTCATAGCAATTCTCATTATGACTTTTTCATTTATAAAGCCTCTCATCACAAAATAGTAGGTTTTCAGTTTCATTAAAGAAAGACTTCCTCTAATAGAATATGTGTTATGTTGTATAAGTTGGGGATATTGAGAGAAAGCAAAGTGACATGTGATTTCAGTTGTGAAAAATTATTGGTAAGAACTCTCATCATGAGATCTGTCACCTTAACAAATCCTCAGGTGTATAATACAATATTGTGAATTCTAGGTACAGTGTATTATTAATAGTGCAGCAGATTTCTAGAACTTGCTCATCTTGCAAAACTGAGACTTCATGCTCATTTCTCCCCTCCCCCCATGACACTTGCCTTAGCAATGATTTCATTTGGTATAATATCAAAAGCAAAGGCAGCAAAATCCAAAATATACAAATGGGACTTTCCCACAATGGCTAGACTGTTTCATGTTCTCATCAGCACTGTCTCAGTAATCTAGCCTCTCTGCATGCCTACCAGTGTTTGCTATTGTCACTGTTTTCTGTTCTAGCTCTCCTGATATTTACCTTGTGCCATTTCATTTTGGTTTTGATTTGCACCTCTCTGATAGTGAACATCATTCATATGCTTCTTTGCCACCTATATGTTCCCTTTGTTGAAATATCTGTATATGTCATGCCTATTTTCATATCTTTTTTTTAAATGCTGTTGAGTTTTGAGAGGTCTTTATATATCTAGGTTCTATCCTCTGGAGGAGGGCATTACAGCCCACTCCAGTATTCTTGCCTAGAGAATCCCATGGACAGAGGAGCCTGGTGGGCTACAGTCTATGGGATCACAAAGAGTCGGACACTACTAAGTGACTAAACAGAGAGATCCTTTTAAAATATGTGGTTTGCAAATATTTTCTCCCAGTCAGTAACTTTTATTTTAAGCCTCTTAATAGAATTTTTCACAAAGCAAGAGATTTTAATTTTGATGATGTCTAGTTATTTATTTCCTCTTATAGATTGTGTTTTTGGTATAAAGTGCAAGAATTCTTTGCCTAGAACTTCATATCTCTTTCTCAATTTTGAAGATTTTCTTGTTTTTTTTCTTTAAGTTTGATTTTTATGTTTTCCATTTATGGTTAATGCTGCATTTTGATTTGATTTTTTAGATAAGGCTTGAGATTTATACAAAGGCTTGAAATAACACAAATATCTATTTCATCTTCTCAAAAGTGGAATTTCACTTTCAGGCTTCAAAAAAACATGTGAGAAGATGGAAGAAAGATGACAGTGTTTACCTAGGGAACACAGCATAGTTCAGAAAACACAGGCCTTGGATTTTGATTACACAACTTAAGCTTCTGTGATTGAAGTAAAATTCGTAAAAAAATAGTTTCATGGTCAGTATAGATTTAAGTCATCTTCATGATTAGGTGCAGCAGATCACAAAAAGGAAAGCTGGGATGGGGTGAGGAATTCAGGCTGTATAGACGTTATAGTTGGTTTTACACTTTTACCCATCTCCTCATATTGCCAAAATCCGTTTTTCTCACCCATCTAGGATCTGACTCTATCTGAAAACAAGGTAATAGACTTTTGTTTTTGGAAAATTTTTCCTGCATCATCTAGCAGTTTCCTAGATAATCTTATTAGGCACCATCAGAGGAAAGCAGATCAATAGCTAAATGTTGCTTAACATTTTCCAACAACTGAAACAAAGGGTCAAAGTGTAATTCCTATTCTTTGAGTACTTGGTAGGCAAAAAAAATAATGCCCTTTGCCTAAAGATAGCTATACCCTGTTCCTTGAAACCTAGGGTTTTATAAATTATATTCCATTTTGATTCAGAATTTTCATAAATTATATTCCATTTAAAGTTGTAAAATATTGGCTATTATTCCTTATGTGTACAGTGTAACCTTGTAGCTTATTTATTTTACGCATATTAGTTGATATCTCTTACTCCTCTACCCCATCCATCATGCCCCTTCCCACTTCCATTTCCGCTCTGGTAACCACTCAGTATCTGTGAGTCTGTTTCTGTTTGGTTTTATTTTTTCTATTCCACATACAAGTGATCACATATAGTACTCGTCCTTTTCTGACTTATTTCACTAAGCACAATACCCTCCAGGTCCGTCCATATTGTTGCAAGTGGTGAAACTATTTTTTTATGGCTAATATTCCATTATGTTTGTGTGTGTGTGTATACCACATCTTCTTTATCTGTTTGTCTGGTGATAGCCACTTAGGGTGCTTCTATATTTTGGCAGTTGTAAATGATGCTGCTATGAATATTGGGGTGCATGTGTCTTTTTTAATTAGTACTTTTGTATTTTTTGGTTATATACCTAGTAACGGAAGTCCTGCCTCATATGATGGGATTTTTTTAAATATCTGTTTTAATTAATTTATTTTTGACTGTGCTGTGTCTTCGTTGCTGTGCGGGCTTTTCTCTAGTTGCGGTGTGTGGGCTTCTCATTGAGGTGACTTCTTTTGTTGCAGAGCGTGAGTTCTGGGGCATGCAGGCTTCAGTAACTGTGGGACATGGGCTCAGTAGTTGAGGCTCCTGGACTCTAACGCACAGGCTCAATAATTGTTGTGCTTGGGTTTAGTTGGTCCATGGCATGTGAAATCTTCTCGGATCAGGGTTTGAACCCATGTCTTTCATGCACTGGAGAAGGAAATGACAACCCACTCCAGTATTCTTGCCTGGAGAATCCCAGGGACAGGAGCCTGGTGGGCTGCCATCTATGGGGTTGCACAGAGTTGAACACTACTGACGTGACTTAGCAGCAGCCGCTCCTGCATTGAGAAGCTGATTCTTTACCACTGAGCCACCAGGGAAGCCCCACATAGTAGTTCTAGCTTCAGATTTTTGAGAAAAATCCATAATATTTTCCACAATGACTGTACCAGTTTTCCACCAACAGTATAGGAAGATTTCCTTGTCTCTACAGTCTCACCATAATTTGTTATTTATGTTCTCTTTGATAAGAGTCAGTCTGACGGGGTGAGGTGATGTCTCACTGTGATTTTGATTTGCATTTCCCTGTTGATAGTAATGTTGAGCATGTTTTCCTGCTGGCCATCTGCATGTCCTCTTTGGAAAAATGTCTATTCAATCCTTTCCATTTTTTAATTGGGTTGTTTTATTTTTCTTTTGGAGGTGTGTTGTATGAGCTGCTTAAATATATTGGATATTAACCCCTTATTGATCATATTTGAAAATATTTTCTCCTGTTCAGTAGATTTTCTTTTCATTTTGTCAGTGATTTCCTTTGCTTTGCAAAAGCTTTTAGGTTTAATTAGTTCCCATTTGTTTATTTTTGCTTTTGTTTCACTTGCCTCAGGAGACACAGCCAGTAAAAATTACTGGTGTGTCTTGTGTCAAAAAGTATTCCACATATGTTTTCTTTTAGGAGTTTTATAGTTTCCAGTCTTAAATTTAGATCTTTAATCCATCTTGAGCTTATTTTTGAATGTAGTTTGAAAAATATGTATTGGGTAAATAGAATAAGTGGTATTTTTTTTTTCTGTCCAGAAGATGAGTTGTGCAAAGCTTCTGAGTAGAAGTGGCATAGGAGATGGATTCTGAAGGATGATTATGTGGCTTTCATGCAGTGTCAGCGGCTTTTAGGAAGGAGTAATAGCATCTGCAATGACAAAAATATGTGAAACTATACGGTGTTTTTAGGAAAGGGCTGATTGTTTCAGTATGGAGGTGTGAGTATATGTGTGAGAGGAAAAGAAACTAGCAAAGAGGTTTGTGAATAAACTTGAATTCTGCATAATTTAGATTTTATTCTGAAAGCAGTAGAAAGGGAATAATTGCAACATGAAACCTGATGTGGACAGATTATTATTTTATAAATGTAACACGGACCACCATGTGGAGGATACATTGGATGGAGGTCAAAGGTGGTTATAAGACTCTAACCATAGTCAGGACTCCATGTCATGAGGGCTTAACAGAGCAGTCACAAGACTGAGGTAGTTTTGCAAGTCGCTTTAGCAATAAGTGTGACAGTTATTAATAAATTGATGGCTGATTGGTTTGGGTGGGAGATTGTAAGGGAAATGGAAATATCAAATATGTTCTGGGTTGGAGCGGCTGGGCAGATATTTGTCTTGTGGTTTGTGATACACCCAGGAGAAAGATTAGTTTGAAGGATCAATGAAAATTAATGTCAGAGATGCTAAGTTTGACAACAAGATATGCCGATAAAATTTGAAGAAAGTAGCTGGATTTTGTTGTTGTTTTAGTCCCTAAGTCGTGTCCAGCGTTTCATGATCCCATGGATTGTAGCCCACCAGGCTCCTCCGTCCATGGAATTCTCCAGGCAAGAATACTGGAGTGGGTTGTCATTTCCTTCTCCAGGGGATCTTGCTGACCCAGTGATCGAACCTGCATCTCCTACAATGGCAGGCGGATTCTTTACTGCTGAGCCACCAGGAAAGCCCAGCTGGATTTTAGGAATGATATTAAATCTAGGAACATGAATATGAAAATATCATTTATTATTATTATCGTCTGATTCCTCAGTAATATGTGAAAAGTGAGAAACCTTTGTGGTTAGATATACTTGATCTTAGAACCCAGACCTATCTCTCACTACTAGGATGAACATATGCAAGGTACATTCACTTTCTTATCTGTTAATTACATTAATTAACAGATTGATGTAATTAAAAATTTGCATTTTTAATGCTAGCTTTGAGCTGAAGTTCTAGGCAATGCCAAAGTTCATATTTTTTTTTACCATGACAAAACACCTCATGCTTTTCAAATAAGATCCATTCTCAAAATTCTAAGGCGCAACCTGCTTATACACATATAGTACTGTGCAAACTTCTTCAAGGACAGTGGATTTTTGGCAAAAATCCGGCCAAGTGCTGTCCAAGGCCACAAACAGTAAGGAGTGCTGCCTGTGAGCAGGGCTGCTGTAGCTCAGAGGAAGGGAAGGATTTTAGCAATGGTAGGGGTCTCCCTGGGCTTTGGAGAAGAACAGGATTTGGATATACGAAAAGGGGAGGCTCGGCCCTCTGAATTGAAGTCTCAGTCAAGCAAATAGGAAGGTGGATTTTACATTATTGAGGTTCCAGGTGTGGACAATGATGCTTTGCAGCTAGTCTTCAGCAAATCGTGGATGGAAAAATCATTGTTTTTTGGTGTCTTCCTCAGGCATATGAAATATGTTGTATATTTTATGTATACTATATATACATAGTATATGTAATCTTTACCTAGTTCCCAGAAGAAGTTTTCAGATGGTAATATTAAATATTACAAGTAGAGGAAGCATTCTAAGTACAAATAACATTTAATGCACTATCCAAAAGGATGAGGAAATACAAAGATTTGCACTGTTTTTTTTTTTTTAAATTACATACTTACTAAAAGGGCGAAATTAAATTTTTAGCAGAAAAACTGACAGGAAAAGAAAGTATTCAAAGCAAATTGAGGATAATACAACCAAGATTGCTTCCTGTAGTTGTTAGAGGTGTGTATAGAGAAAAGACTATTTCACAGAGATAAGGAAATGGCATTAGTGTTTTCTGATAGAGTCATCCAAATCTATTTAGTTTTTATGGCCAGATAAAATTTCTGACCTTACAGGAGACTTCAAAGACAGATAAGTGGGTAGATAATACACAATGGAATTTAATTAAAGCTATAATGAACATTGGTTTTGTATTATCTAGATGAATTTTCATTCTCTTGAAATTTGTATAACATTGGGATATTTTACTATAGTCAGCTTCATACATTTGGCTGTGAGATGCTTGCTGATGGTGTGTTCAAGGAACAAAGGAAACATTTCAGTCCATTTATAAGGGAAGGCCTTTACGTTCTTTGAGATCGTAGTGGTGAAAAATGAGCCAGAGACAACATTTACAGAGTTTAAAGGCAAAAAATCTTAAGTTGGTAGTATTTTTTAATAACAGCTTTATATTATTGAATATTTATTCTGTGCCAGGAGTATTGTATTCAATAGCTCATTTATCCTTCATAATGATCCTATGGGGTGAATAGAGACTATCATTAATGCTATCTTTAAATGGAGAAACTGAGGTCTGTTAGTAGTGATGAGCTTATCTAAGTTCACACAACTGATAAATGGCAGAGCTGAAGCTCTAATCCAAGCTTGGATGACTTATTACAAGCTCTTAACTACTCTGTTGTACTGGCCTGAAATTCTATGCTAGGTATTATCTAGTTCCATTTGATGGGCAGCAGTGGAGTCAAGTATGAAGCACTGGATTTAGAGTCACAATACCTGTAACCATATTCTGGTTTTGCTACTTCCCAGTTGTATAACCATCAGCTGCATTGGATTGGATGCCCTCGATGGCTCAAACCCTTGTCGGGTGATTGATGCTGACTTTAGCTGGGAGCTCAAGTAGGACTTATGCATATGCCTTTGACTTCCAAGATGGTGATTTGTTCCTGAAATGTAAATTCCCCTAGTTCTGCTTGTCAAACTTCTATTTATTCCCGAAAACCTATGTCCTAGGTCTTCATTCCAGAACCATCAGCTTGACTTGGATCTCACCATTCTTGTGCTCCTTGAATAAGCTCTTCATCTCTTTGGTAGATCTCTCATTTCCTACTATTGTAGGTATTCAATTAAAAGTCAGTCTGACCCAATGGGCTGTAATCTCAAGGGTTAAAACCAAAACTTCCTATGTTTTTTCTTCAGAGTCTAGCTGTTATCTCCATAGTAGGTGTCTAATAAATGCTGATAAATGAACACTATTAGGTCATCCTTTTACTATAGTATTTTAAATCATCAAAAGCTGATTTGTATAACAGTTACTCTGTTTATTCAAGTAAAATTGCTTGGTCAGTGAGTGAGTGAAAACACCACAAAATTACCTCATTAAAGGAGAACAGGACTTTATAAGTCTCTTTATATTTCACTTTTTCCAGTAAGGGACACACTGACAATAAGATCATTTATTTGCTTGCATAAAACAATGAAAGTTTACAAATTATTCAAAATTTACATTATTTTTTTAATCAGTGAAATATAGCTTTATGACTAAGATTAAGGCAGCTCAGTAGAATTTGCTATAAAGTTATTTTTAGAATTATTATAGTTAACTAAATATTTTAGAGGCAATAGTGCTTTTCTTTAGCCTTCAAATATTTGCTTAAGTATACACCTACTGACTGATTTACCAGTCATTCATCACAGAAACATGTATTGGACACCTATTTCTGTACTAAGTCCTGAGGATAGAGATTAAAATTGAATAATCAGTTATTTTCAAAAACACATTGTGCTAATGATTTGTAAATGAATATGAAAATAAGCAATGGAAAAGTAGGAGATAAAAGAAACAACAGAGATAGCTAGTATAAATGAAATAAATGACACAAACAGGACGTGGTTCTTCTTGAATGTTAAAGGGGATGCTTCAGAGATGATGAAATAATTAAGCTCTGTCTTGAAAAATGAGTAGCAACTACTAGAAAGAGTGAAGTTGGAGAGGGAAATAAGATTCCAGAGTGGACAGCAAGGAGAGACATTGAACTACAGACAGTCTGTTCATGGCGGTGTATCTTTAATTTGGGAAGCCATAGGAAGCTTGGGGGAAGGGGAGTGCCATCAGAAGGTCATTTCCAGAGTCAGATACAGATATATTAGGGAAAAACAATCACAGGAGACTCCAGAGGAAGAGGAACCAATTAGAAGTTGATGTATAGAAGATGATGAATCCAGACAGGATCTGTGGGAATGGGGAAGTGAGCTTAGGTAACGGATACAGCAAAAGGGGATCCATGAGATGTTTTACCAGATGGCAGCGTGACAGGACAGGGAGTGGGAGAAATAGCATACTTTGTGTTAAGCTATGAATCTTGGTGATTAGGGAGACAGGAGTGGATTAGCATAGATTGCACAGGAAGAACAGGGAAAAAGTAGAGACAAGTTCTCTTTTAGAAAACACGTTTGGAACACACACCGGTAGCCATACTTCAGTTGTTGCCAGAGATATTCTACAGCTTCACTGAGAAGCCAACACTTCCTACCTTCTGCATCCAAGCAGTGAACATCTTTGGAAACTGGTCCCTGAATTTTAGGTACACCCAGATGTTAAGCCAGTTGGAGCATATTGCACTAGGAATTCACATTTTATCTTTAATTGACACACAATGGCAGCAAATAACATAATTTGCATTCTGGTAGTGAAGCCAAGCCAGTGCTGATTTGGAGACAATAGTTTGGAATCTCTGTCTGGACACAGTCTTTTGCCCATACAGGTGAGCGCAGATGTAGCAGGCAGTCTTTAGTGACTAATAATGCCTCCTTTCATATTCCGAGCAGAGTTTGTTTGCTTGTTCATTGTTCTCTTCTTTTCTGATTTTGGCATGTTTTATGGCATCACAATCCCCATTCCAGCTGCAGGAGAATCAAAGCACAGTTAATCAAGTAGAAAATGTACATTCAGACTCACAAAATAAATCCAAACAGATAGACAAACAAACAAAAACACTGTTATACGTGTACCAGGATTGGAAGAAAGTGTTTCTATCCTGGGCTGGAATGAACTGCCATTGTTCTCTGTTGTATTACTTTGTTAAAAAAACAATATCACCAAAAAAGAATAAAACAAAGATGAACAACCTTACGATGATATTTCTTAGTATTATTATAATGAAATAAATGTTTTAATTGTTGAGATTGATAGTAGAAATGATTTAAATGTATATAAATCTACCTTTATTCCATTAGGAAATGGCTTCTGACTTTTACAGTGGTCCCCCTCTGGAATTGTTGCTAACTCTCCCCTGCAAATCCAGCTTATCTTGTTCTTGAATGGATCCTGATCAGTGTGGAAGTAGATTTTTCAATTGCTCAGCACCCTCAGGCCTTTCTTATGATAGAATATGGAGTTTTCGTATTGCCCAGATTTTTGGTAACATAAGTTTCAAGGAACATGATCACAGTGACAAAGAAGGTTGGTTTTTGTAAACCATCTATGAATCCCCCTTGTGCCACCGTTTGCACCATGCCAGTACCTTCTGCCTTGGCTCCTCGGCCTAGCGCTCCCCGTGCTGTCTCCTGCCTTCTTCCCACATAGGCATGTCTGTGGCTATGGAAACTAGAGCTGAGTCCCCCTGCTGGAGCCTGCACATGCTTCAGAGTCAGCCCTAGTTTTCTCCCCACCATCCACTTCAAACCTCCTCTCATGTGACTTTGGGTCCTGGCTGTTAGGGTTTACCCACGGTATTTGGGGTGATGACTCAGTGAGTTACCCTTAGGGTTAGTGATTATCTCTTGACTCTGCTTTGCTGCAGATGGCAATACCCTGATCTAATTACTACCTAGCCAGGTCTGTGGAACGTCCCTCCCTGATTCCCAGAAACGAAGAACAGTCATACAGGGTCCCTCCCTACCAAGCCTCAGAGCCAAGGATGCCTGCCTTCCTCTAGTGATCTCTCTCTTTCATGACCTTGGATCCTGCTCTTAAATCACTTCCCTTCCCTCCCCAGCCGATGTTATACATGTCTCAGTTCAGTTCAGTCGCTCATTCGTGTCTGACTCCTTGCGACCCCATGGACTGCAGTACACTAGGCCTCCCTGTCCATCACTAACTTCTGGAGTTTATCCAAACTCACGTCCATTGAGTTGATGATGCCATCCAACCATCTCATCCTCTGCTGTCCCCTTCTCTTCTCGCCGTCAATCATTCCCAGCATCAGGGTATTTTCAAATGAGTTGGCTCTTCGCATCAGGTGGCCAAAGTATTGGAGCTTCACTTCAGCATCAGTCCTTCCAATGGATATTCAGGACTGATTTCCTTTAGGATTGACTGACTGGATCTCCTTGCAGTCCAAGGGACTCTCAAGAGTCTTCTCACCCTGGTTCAAAAGCATCAGTTCTTCAGTGCTTGGTTTTCTTTATAGTCCAACTCTCACATCCATACATGACTACTGAGAAAACCATAGCTTTGACTAGACAGACCTTTGTTGGTAAAGTGATGTCTCTGATTTTTAATATGCTGTCTTGGTTGGTCAGAAGTTTTCTTCCAAGGAGTAAGTGTCTTTTAATTCATGGCTGCAGTCACCAACTGCAGTGATGTTGGAGCCCCCCAAAATAAAGTCTGTCACTGTTTGCATTGTTTCCCCATCTATTTGCCATGAAGTGATGGTGCCAGACGCCATGATCTTAGTTTTCTGAATGCTGAGCCTTAAGCCAACTTTTTCACTCTCCTCTTTCAATTTCATCAAGAGACTCTTTAGTTCTTCTTCACTTTTTGCCATAAGGGTGGTGTCATCTGCATGTCTGAGGTTATTGATATTTCTCCCGTCAATGTTGATTCCAGCTTGTGCTTCCTCCAGCCCAGCATTTCTCATGATGTACTCTGCATATAAGTTAAACAAGCAGGGTGACAATATACAGCCTTGATGTACTCCTTTCCCTATTTGGAACCAGTCTGTTGTTTCATGTCCAGTTCTAACTATTGCTTCTTGACCTGCATACAGACTTCTCAGGAGGCAGGTCAGGTGGTCTGGTATTCCCATCTCTTTAAGAATTTTCCAGAGTTTGTTTTGATCCACACAGTCAAAGGCTTTGGACATGTCTGATAACCTATAAATAAGACACTGCTACTCATTTCCCTCTGTTACCCATTCTGATTTTCTTTCTAAACTCAATTAGAAATAATGGAAGAAGCATTATTCTTTGTAGTCAGAAACACATGAGTTTAAATTTTAGAATTTTATTACCTATATCCCCTTGGAAGTTTTTTTGTTTTGTCTTGTCTGTGGAGCACCTTCCTCATCTATTAAATAGAAAATAGTATTTCTAAACTAGACCAGCAGGCAGATCATTTCCTCTGAATGACCATATCCTTTATTGGATAAAATAATTGAGTTGATGGGTTGTTTGATGTAGGTCCAGTCTTAGTTCTAAATTATTTATCTCTTTTTCAAACTAAGGTACCAATCCTAGAATCTCAGAATTGGAAAGATACTTAAACAGTATTATAATTCAAAGTCAATCCAATATATGAATCTTAGCTTAAACATCTCTGCCAAATGTCTATCAGCCTCCATGAAAACACTCTTAGCATCAGGAAACTCATTGCTTAATATTTACAAAGTAGTTTTTCACAGTGGGTCAAAATCTGCCTCCCTGATTATAAAATTTTTATTTTTAGTTATATTTTTATTAGTATATTTAAAAATTCCTTTCCACTTAGTTTTTGTTCTTGTTACTTCTTTTATATTCATTATGTGTGCATTAGGCAAACCTGGCTTGGAAATGATGGTCCCCCCAGAAATCACTCTTGATTGCCTGTTGAGTTTGCTATTTGTATTTTTCACTTTAATAACTATGTAAACCATTCTCAGGGGAGTAGAAAAAAAATCATCAAAAAATGTGTTTTAAATATTCAATATACAAAGCCATCTGCTGTACCCAGAAGAAACCGGATTGATGGACAGGACATAGGGAATTACTCTTTTCATAAATGAATCCCCAAAGAGTAGACTTCCAAAGAGCAAACCACCTTTTCTGCTGTTTCCTGATGGGATCTGCAAGTTTGTTTTGCCACAACTATGACAGCTGAGGGATTTGTAAGGTAGTCATTGAACTTGTCAGTCAAAATTTAATACAAATGAATGAACTTATAGAGAAGCAAAAGGAAAGAGGAAAACATTAATAGAATCTTAAAACTCTAGAATGTTAAGTAGCAGCTACTAGGGTCCAAGTTTAATTTATATATACATGCACTTTAAAAACAAGTTTTGGTCTCTGCTCTTGCATACTTTCCCTGGCAGGGAGCTAAGCTCACATATGCAGGCAGATTCACTGCTGAATAACTCTGATTACACTAAAATTTATCTTTTGTTGAAATGTCATGTGGCTGTCCTTAATTTCTATTTCTAAGATCTATTTCTTTATACTAAATCATTCATTCATGTATGCATGATGTGTTTTTTTCCTTGCACAATTTGTCAAGTTCCCATTCTATCCAAACTCCCCTCCTAAACACAGGGATGCACTAGAAAACAACAGAGTCCTTTTTCATGCTGGTATAGGATGTAGAATATATTGGGTGAATCAACAGTGATTGAAAAATCACATAATAGGTATAAAGTTTCAAATTGTAGTAAGTACTATAAAGTTAAATTAGAGGAGTTTTGAGAGATCATATAACAGAAAAAAATGACCAATTCTGGTGGTCGTAGTAACCATCAAAGTCGTGCTGGTGGACAAGACACTTCCTGAAGAGATTATATTTGAATTGGGAAGTAAAGTGTGAGTTGTCTTTTAGATTTATTTTTTTATTTCATGGCACACCGGGTCTTCACTGCTGTGCACGGGCTCTCTCTAGTTGTGAGCAGGGGCTACCCCCAGTTGTGGTGCACGGGCTTCTCATTGCAAAGTGATCTCTTGTGGCGCCTGGGCGCTAGGAGCAGGGCTCAGCAGTTGGACTTGATGGGCTTAGTTGCCTCGTGGCACGTGGGATCTCCCCGGATCAGGGATCGAAGCCCTGTCCCCTGCATTGGCAGGCAGATTCGTAATCACTGGACTACAGGGAAGCCCAAATGAGTTGTTTTTAACAAGAGTGAGGAGCAGGGATAATGAAAAGCTAGCTTTTTTGGACAGGGAGTGATATGTGAGAAGAGACTGGATGAGCAGGATGAGCGCAGGGTTAGGACTAGGGGAGGTACCCTTCCCCACAGCAGTGCATTGCTGACCTCTCAACCTTCTTGCCTTATATGTCTCTGGATCCTTGAGCCTTTTCTCACATGACATGAACCCCCAAACTCTCACCCTCTTTCTGTTCTCTTTTGGCCATGCTCCAGCTTGCCGTTGTCTCCTTTCCGTGTGCTCCTAAAAACACAGCAGCACAGAGGTAAGTCACGTAGGTGTGTTGGGGAAAAAACAATGTCCATGAGTCCCCAAGAGAGGATGGAGGAAGTTTCAGCTGAAGTTCTACAAAAAATATCAGGCTAGTGAAGAGTTACTGGAGTAATCCCAGAAATCCTACTAGGTTGTAAGACAGATGCTATCCTGTAAGCTTCTCTACTTCCCTTCCTCCTATCAGTAGTATTTTAAAAGGTGAAAAAGGAGCAAAGCTGATAGATTTGGAATCAGTATTTATATGGCTTTGGGCAGCAGAAATAGCATTTTGATGTGGGACAAAAGAGACAGAACAAAAGAGCTCTTTTATCTATTTCTACAAGCTCTACATTATAACAATATCTTTTTGGTATCTCATCTCTTTTCTCTCAACCTGAAGTTCCTTGGGGTCTATTTTTCTTCCTAAATAGTTTTCACTCTAGACTGAAAAATGTCACCATTGGTGATGGACTCTCCCGGGCGGACAAAGTGCCAAGCAACTCCCAAAGTGCCCCAGAGGCTTTTGCCTAAAGGATAAACGGCAGTATCTGAAGGGGAGAGAGTAGATCCTGTAAGTAAATTTGACTGGCATTAAGTATTTAACATGGTGGTTGGCTCCATGAGGGCAGTCCATTAAATGCATAATGGCGTAGTATCCATTCGGGCTTTACTGTCAGTCTGATAAGCACCGACCAGGCTACACGGCATTAAACTGTAAGAGACAAGTTCTGATAGACCTGTCAGCTTGAGATGTTTTACTTTACAGTCAACAGAAAAGACTGCAGATTCTTTTATTAAAAAAGTAATATCTAGTTGGGAAATAGAGGGTAGCAGGTATGGTATAGTCCAAGGAATAGGGCTTTGGAATCAAACAGACCTGGGTTAGAGTTAGTGGCCCTGTCAATTACTGCTGTGTATTTATTGAGCAAATTCCTTCACCTACCTAAGTCTCAACTCACTAATGAGTAAAATGGGAATAATGTATATTTCAGGCTTGCCTTAGAACCTTATCCCCAGGAAAAAAATCTCTGGGACTAAAAGGTATATTCAGGTCATTTACTGGAAAGTGTTTTTGGGGAAAGAAGCTATGGTGGAGTAAGGGAAGTGGGATTGGGCTAAGAGAAAAGTTAGATATTCTTCTCTTCTTTTATTCATTTGCAGTGATAGCATTAACACGAATTTATTCAGTTCAGTACAGTCACTCAGTCATATGCGACTCTTTGAACCCTATGGAGTCCAGCATGCTAGGCTTCCCTGTCTATCACCAACTCCTGGAGCTTGCTCAAACTCATGTCCATTGAGTCAGTGATACTAGCCAACCATCTTATCCTCTGTCGTCCCCTTCTCTTGCTGCCTTCAATCTTTCCCAGCATCAGGGTCTTTTCCAGTGAGTCAGTTCTTTGCATCAGGTGGCCGAGGTATTGGAGTTTCAGCTTCAGCATCAGTCTTTCCAATGAATATTCAGGACTGATTTCCTTTAGGATTGACTGGTTTGATCTCCTTGCAGTCCAAGGGACTCTCAAGAGTCTTCTGCATCATCATAGTTCAAAAGCATCAATTCTAAGGCACTCAGCTTTCTTTATAATCCAAATCTTACATCCATGCATGGCTACTGGAAAAACCATAGCTTTGATTAGATGGACCTTTGTCAGCAAAGTAGTGTTTCTGCTTTTTAATACGCTGTCTAGGTTGGTCATGGCTTTTCTTTCAAGGAGCAAACATCTTTTAATTTCATGGCCACAGTCACCATCTGCAGTGATTTTGGAGCCTCCAAAAATACAGTCTCTCAGTGCTTCCATTGCTTTCCCATTTATTTGCCATGAAGTGATGGGATCAGATGGCATGATCTTCGCTTTTTGAATGCTGAGTTTTAAGCCAACTTTTTCACTCTTCTCTTTCACTTTCATAAAGAAGCTCTTTAGTTCCTCTTCATGTTCTGCCAGAGTGGTGTTATCTGCATATCTGAGGTTATTGATATTTCTCCCAGCAATCTTGACTCCAGCTTGTACTTCCTCCAGCCGACATTTTGCATGATGTACTCTGCATATAAGTTTAATAAGCAGGGTGACAATATACAGCCTTGACCTACTCCTTTCCCTATTTGGAACCAGTCTGTTGTTCTATGTCCAGTTCTAACTATTGCTTCTTGACCTGCTTACAGATTTATACAGAGGCAGGTCAGGTGGTCTGGTATTCCCACCTCTTAATGAATTTTCAGAGTTTCTTGTGATCCACAGAGTCAAAGGCTTTGGCGTAGTCAATAAAGCAAAAATAGATGTTTTTCTGGAACTCTCTTGCCTTTTCAATGATCCAGCAGATGTTGGAAATTTGATCTCTGGTTTCTCTGCCTTTTCTAAATCCAGTTTGAACATCTGGAAGTTCATGGTTCACATACTGTTGAAGCCTGGCTTGGAGAATTTTGAGCATTACTTTGTGTGAGATGAGTGCAACTGTGCGGTAGTTTGAACAGTGTTTGGCATTACCCTTCTTTGGGATTGGAATGAAAACTGACCTTTTCCAGTCCTCTGGCCACTGCTGAGTTTTCCAGATTTGCTGGCATATTGAGTGCAGCACTTTCACAGCATCATCTTTTAGGATTTGAAATAGCTTAACTGGAATTCTATCACCTCCACTAGCTTCATTCATGGTGATGGTTCCTAAGGCCCACTTGACTTTGCATTCCAGGATGTCTGGCTCTAGGTGAGCGATCACACCATTGTGGTTATCTGAATCATGAAGATCTTTTTTGTACAGTTCTTCTGTGTATTTTTGCCACCTCTTCTTAATACCTTCTGCTTATGTTAGGCCCATACCATTTCTGTCCTTTATTGTGCCCATCTTTGCAAATCTGGAAGGCAATCATTAAGCACTTCTCTAGAAACATAAAACTGCTCTGGAAACAGAATCTAAGATGGAACTTTGAGTGCAGGTGGCTTATTGGGGAGTAGTCTTATGTATACCAGCTATGAGAAAAGTGGGATTATCAGAACAGCATGTTGATCTACAGTGTAGTTTCAACAGAGACCTCAGCTGATCCTGTGGAATGCTGTCACACAAATATGACTTTTCACAAGTGCCTCACATTTCAAAGGTGTCTCACGTTGGAGCAAGGGATCTGGGTCTCAGTTCAGCTGCATCAGTAGGTCACTGGATGCAGACTGCCTTTGAGGGTATAACTCTGGGTAAGGCCACTTCTTTGGGACAAGAGCAGTTTCTAGGGAGGGACTCAGCTGTGAGGTATAAGTAGACCACATATTTGGCAGCCAGGTGGTGAATGCCTTGGTTCTGAATAGGCTATCCCCTGTACCATTTGGATTCACTTGCTTCCTATAATAAGCCTATACCATCTATAAACAGCTTTGCCTAGATTCTGTTTGATCACTTCCTGGAGAACCCAGACTCCTTACTAGAGGAAGGTTGGTGGGATGAAATATAGCCTCTGCTGCTGCAGATACTCTCTGGCTACAACTGATAGTCATCATTTTCCCCACTATTATAGTTTTAGATTTCTCTGCCTCTCAATTAGCCTCTCTTGAGGTGGTATCTCCAAGATATCCATCTCTGAGGGATTTTGAGCTCCTGATTGTTTCTTATTCAGGTTATGGCTTCTTTACTTGTTGATATTCTATCATAATTGGGCAGAAGGCTGCCAAGAGGATGTCCACTTGATCACTTGGGTGTCCAGTGTTTTATTTTCTCCCACATTGTTTAACAGCCAACTTCCTTCTGAGTATAGGTGTTAATTACACCTTCCAGGACAGTAACTTCCCTTTCTGGACTTCTGGTCTCTTGGCACAAAGATGTGTCCTCAGTCTTTCTCAGCATCAGGGTCTTTTCCTGTGAGTCAGCTCTTCACATCAGGTGACCAAAGTACTGGGGCTTCAGCTTCAGCATCAGTCCTTCTAATGAGTATTCAGGCTTGATTTCCTTTAGGATTTACTGGGTTGATCTCCTTGCTGTCCAGAGGACTCTCCACATCACATGTTGAAAGCATCACTTCTTTGGTGCTCAGCCTTGTTTATGGTCCAAGTCTCACAACCATACATGACTACTGAAAAAACCATAGCTTTGACTAGATAGTCCTTTGTTGGCAAAGTGATGTCAGCTTTTTAATATACTGTCTAGGTTTGTTATAGCTATTCTTCCAAGGAGCAAGCATTTTTTAATTTTGTGGCTACAGTCACCATCCACATTGATTTTGGAGCCCAACAAAAATGATAATGAGGTGAATCTTCCCCTTGGAACCAGGACCTATAGATCCTCAGAAATTAGAAGTGCAGAAATGGTCAGGATATATTTACCAATATTTTATTAGGAATGACATCTTCTGATCCCACCATTTGGCTCCTAGACCTATATTCTACTTATTAGAGATATAACTCTCTGTAATAAGTATTTGTTTGGGGTATATTCTGCACCACAAAGGATAGAGTCCCATTATTTTAAGCTATGGCTTCAACTATTCCAGGAAGACCCCCTGCAGAAGGTAATGGCTACCCACTCCAATATTCTTACCTGGAGAATTCCATGGATGAGGAGCCTGGTGGGCTACAGTCCATGCGGTGGGAAAGAGTTGGATACAGCTGAGTGACTGACCCTTTCACACTTTCACAAAGCTGTTATCTTGCTTAGTCAGACAGATACCTTCAGGGTTTAAGGCAGATGATGAAACACTGGATCCACTGGATCTAAATGGAAACCTCTACCATGTCTCTTTTGATGTAAAGTGAAACCCTTATGATGTAATATTTGCAAAATCCTGTTGTTGTTAGATCACTTGCATATTACTTGTGAAACCTTAAACAGAAGTGCTGGCTGAGATACTTTTGGCAAGAAAAGCAAAATTATACTCCTTATATGTTTTGATTCTAGTTATAGTGAATTTCTGCTTAGTCCAGTTTAGATGGAGCCCAGTATAATGAATTTGTGACTAAGTGGTTGATCTCCTTGAGGCATGTAGCCATCCTGGGAATTTGGCATTAGTTGATTGATGGCACTTTGGATATTTGACAAGGTTAGTTGCAAGATCAGCCTGGGCAAGTGAGAGTCATTCTTGAATCCATACCTTGTCTTTATCCCTGATACTATGCTTACTCTAATCATGACACCACGAATCCATAAAGACTGGCTGATGTCACCTGGCTATAGTTATTCTGTCACACTGAATAAGTCAGAAAGAAGGGTTAGTGAATTTGATAATAGATCAATGAAAATATTCATTCTAAAGAATAAAGGAAAAAATTGAAAAATTAAGAAGTGCTTAAACAAGCAATGATATAATTTTCCATCTAAGTTAATGGAAAACATTATGCCCAGGTAAGTGATGAGAAGTAAATGCAATAAAAATAAGAGCAGAAATCAGTGAAATAAAAACACAAAAATAAAAAGAAAATTAATAAACCCCAAATTTAGTTCATTGAAAAAAATCAAAATATCAATAAAACCCCCTCACAAAGGATTGGGAATCAAAGGGGAAACATCGGGGTTGCCAATATCTGGAATGAAAGAGAGAGTTACATTAAAGATCCTACCAACTTTAAAAGATAAAAACTTAGATAACTTCAATAAAATGTTTCTATTTCCTGAAAAACACAGCTCTCCAGAATTTATACAAGATAAAATAGAAAATATGAATCAAATTATTTATCAAAGTCCATGACATAAAAAAAAAACTCTAGGTGTAAACTATCTTCACTAGGCAATTCTGTTCCACACGTGAGAAGGAAAAAGCAGCAATGATACTAATATTCTTTCAGAAATATAGAAAGAAGGAAAAATCTCAACTTTCTTTTAAGGCCAACATAACTGTGATATCTAAACCTGAAAAATACAGTAGAAGAAAATGTATTTATATAGAAAAATATTTCTCATACATGTAGATGCAAAGTCCCGTAGTATAATGTTAACAACTTAGATTCCATAACCTATGTTGGTGGTGAAAACTTACCCTGGGAATGCAAGTCTGATTTCGCATTTGAAAGTTAGTCTGTATAACAAAATTTATTAACAACAAAGGAAAAATATCATCATGTCATTAGATGCAAAAAGGGTGTTTAACAAAATTCAATGCCTGTATGATGAAAAATCGGAGTAATCTAGGAATACCAGAAAACTTTCTCAACCTGGTAAGGAACATCTAGACAGAAAACAAAGTCAAAAACTGTTCTTTATACTTAACAGTGAAATGTTGAGCACTTTGTTCCAGAGATACTTTCAAGGCAAGAAGGCGTCTACAATTCCCATTCAACACTGTACTGGAAGCTTAACCATTACAATAAGGCAAGGTACAAGAGGCAAAAATATGAACAAGGAAAAAGAAAAACTATCTGTATTCAGAAATGATATAATTTTTATGTAGAAAATTCTGAAGGAATGCAAAACAACTACAAGTCCTGAAAAGTTAACAAGTTCTCAAGATATGAGGTTATTATAAAAAATGTGTTTCTGTGGACTTGTAATAACTTGGGAAACAAAAATTTTTAAAAATCCATTTAATATAGCATTTCATGGAAAGAAACAGACTAACATTTATTTGGTTTGTTGTTCAGTTACCAAGTCTTGTCCATTGACTGATGTCAAATGAACAGTTAAAAGCAATTCAATGTGAAAAATGATATTGAAAACCACCCAAAGTGCAGACATGTCCATTAACAGGAAAATTGAAAAACACCTCCTGGTATATGCACAACATGGAATAGCACTCAGCAGTTAAAAAGAAACATAACAGAATCTCATAGGGCATTATGCTGAGGATGTTACATCACACACGAAACAGCACATACTCTCAGATGTTATTTATATGGTGCAAGCAGAACTAATACATGATGGGAGAAAATTAGAAAAGCTGTTGTATCTGTCATGATAATGAGCTTTTTCTTGCCGCATCACTTTTATTTGTATAGAATTAACAAGAAGGAGGTCTGTAGTATGTAAGGTATTGCTAGTGTGCTAAAGCCATGAAAACTTGAAACCTATATTACAGTGATGTCTGCATGGTGTTACTTTTTACAGTGTCTTTAATTAATAGTAAAACTCTTAATAAATTCCCATTTGTGTCAGTTACAGGTGATTGAAACGATACATTTTCCTTTGGATAACCTAGAGCCACAGGGTGTCTAGGTATAGTCAGATATTAAGAATTAGACCCATAGACACACCTGAATGTGTAAATGCACTCTGTAAACTTGATCACTTCCACTAAGTCACATTGCTTCCTAGATAGGATGTGCATCTTTGACTATATCATTCTCTTCGTTGAAGTGGTGCTCTATAAATTAAGCATCAATTTATTATATGTGTCTGTAAAGGATGAACTCTTTCGCTCAGCAGAGTATTTGTTGTGGTTCAGTCGCTGTCATGTCTGACTCTTTGTGACCCCATCAACAGCAGCAAGGTAGGTTTCCCTGTTCTTCACTATCTCCTGGAGCTTGCTCAAATTCATCACCTTGAGTCAGTGATGCCATCCAAACATCTTTTACTCTGTCACCTCCTTCTCCCTTTGCCTTCAATCTTTCTTAGCATCAGGGTCTTTTCCAATGAGTCAGCTCTTCGCATCAGTTGGCCATAGTATTGGTTCTTCAGCTTCAGCATCAGTCCTTCCAATGAATATTCAGGACTGATTTCCTTAAGGACCGACTGGTTTGATCTCCTTGCTGTCCAAGGAACTGTCAAGAGTCTTCTCCAACACCACAGTTTGAAAACATCAGTTCTTTGGTGCTCAGCCTTAATTATGGTCCAACTCTCACAGCAATACATGACTACTGGATAAATCATAGCTTTGCCTATACAGACCTTTGTTGGCAAAGTAATGTCTCTGCTTTTTAATATGCTGTCTAGTTTTGTCACAGCTTTTCTTCCAAGGAGCAATCATCTTTTAATTTCATGTCTGCAGTCCCTATCTTCAGTGATTTTGGAGCCCAAAAAAATGCAGTCTGCCACTGTTTGCATTTTTCCCATCTATTTTCCATGAAGTGATGGGACCAAATGCCATGATTGTAGTATTTTTAATATTGAGTTTTAAGCCAGCTTTTTCACTCTCCTCTTTCACCTTTATCAAGAGTCTCTTTAGTTTCTCTTCACTTTCTGCCATTAGGGTGATACCATTTGCATATCAGGAAGGTATTAATGTGCAGTAGGACTAAGCGAGGGAGGAAAGCATCTCTTCTTTATTAGTCCTACCATGTGCCAGGTTCTCATGTGTGTTCTCAGATTACCTTGTCCCATCTGATTCCCATAACCACTTTGTGAAATAAAAAAATTACACTCAATGTAATGTAGACACAGGAGCCTTTAAACTTGTTAGTACAACCTCAATAATGTTTTATTCAAACTCAGTTCTATACATATCTGAAATCTTATCCTTTTTTCTCACCACTGCACTTTTTCCATATTTTATTTGCTACAGACAGTGTTTTGCAAATGGTGATGTTTATTTTTCTTTTTCATTATTAGAAAACATGGCACCACAGCAAAAATGCAATGCTTAGCTGGTTATATTTGCAAATAGGCCTAATCTCATAAATTGGTTGAGTGGCCATGAATTACAAGACACAAATGGATGATGTTTGTTCCTTGGTTACTCTGCTGTGGTTTAAGAACACATTTTGATTTTGATAAACTCAATCATTCTCTCTCTCATGTCTGTCTCTCTCTCTGTCTCTCTCTGTCTCTCCCCCAGCCCTTCCTTCCCCTTATTTTGCTCCATTCTACTTACTGAGCAAACTTGTTTTCTGTGTGCCTACTCTGACGTGTGCCAGCTCTAGGAACTGGGACGACAGTGATGCAGAAAACAGACAAGGCTGATGCTTTAATGTCGCTTGTGCTCTGTTGAGGTTTATGGAAAATAGGTAAATAAACAAATGCAATTTTAAGTTCTAATAAGCTTCAGAAGAAAAAAAAAATCCTATGGAGTACCACATAGCAGAGAAGTGGGAGTGAGGGCAGTGCCCTTAGTCTGGGAGGACAAGTGCAGACATCTTATGGGAGGAGTGGATGTATCCAGGAATCCTTGGAAGGCCAGAGTGACTGCAGGCATTGGGTGGGGAGAGGAAATTGATCAGCGGTGAGATCAGGAATATAGGAAATATACAAGTCATTGCTTGGAAGCATTTGAGTGTTTTAAGCATGTGGGTAACATCATCTGATTTACTTACTGGAAAACATTCCTCTAGCTTTTGGAAGGAGAATAGATGGGTGATTATTGATATAGTCCAGGTAGAAAATAATCATGGCTTTATCTAACATTGTGGAAATCCAAAATAGAGGTCAACATATTTTAGAAGTAGAACTGACAGCACTTACTAATGATTGAAATAAAGAGAAGTATATTTCTAAATCATGGATTACAATGATTTAATATCATTTAACTTAATGAATAATGACTAAAGGTCTAATTTGTATTAGATGTATACAGTTTGAATTGGTGTCCCAGGACTAAAACATGGCACACTTCCTCCTGTAAAACAATGGCAGGACTTTACCTAGATATACTGACTTCTCAGAGTTATTGAATTTCAGTGATGAACCTGGAAATCCGAATTTCAACTACTTTGAGAACCACTGGTATAGCCAGTGGTATAGCTATTTTTTCCAATGTAGAAGTTTAGAGGAAAAGTAGAAATGGCAGCTCCTGTCAAGATTGTCCTCCCAAAAGTAAGACAAGCCTGGAGGAGAGGGGATTTAGATTCAGAATAAATGTTTGCAGAAACTGTACTTAGGTTGAAGGCTAAATACAGAGTGGAACAAAAAGAGCTCTATGCAAAGTAATTTGTAGAAGAGTTACCCACATTAAGAGGCAGATATGGGAGGAGAGCTGTCAGATTACACTTGAAAATAGTATGTGTTATGTCGACAGAGCAAGAAAAATAAAGTAAAGAGAAAACAGGGAATGGTAAGAATTGAGAAAATTGTAGACTGATTTTCTGAGTGAATTGTGCAGTTCAGTAAATAATATAGTAATATAAATTACCATATCTATTATACCATATAATATATATATAGGTATTTTATTATTGGTGACAAAAATTTGCTAAGCATGAGGAGACAATAGTTTAAGTAGTTATATCAAGCTGGATGGCTTTTGATGATTGCTTTTATAACTTTGGCAAGATTGGTTGTAAGGCATAATGGAAAGGGTACTAATAAAAGAAAAGGGTATTTGGGGGCTGGAAAAAAATAGTTAGATCTCAGTACTACCTTATGCAACTCTAAAAAGAACAGTAAAGCTTGATTGGGTCCTGCTTATGTTACTGTATTAAATAGAAGTTCTCAAGGAGGGTAATATTTTTGAAAGTAAACATAAATACATTATTTGTTGGATTATTATTATTTTTTCAATTGCTGTAAGAATGGCTGATTAGAGCTAGGTCTGTGACAGAGTCCTTGTATTAGATTAATTTCTTGCACATAATAATTATAAACCCTGGCTTAAAATTTATTCTCAGAACACTCTCTGAAAGCATTGGAAAGCAGCCCAAAGCAGTCTGTGATGGCTCTTATGATCCTAATATTCATATTGAAATGCAAAAGAAGAAAAAGCCAAACGCTAAACTAGCCAAGATCATCATGAAAAATAGCAAAGACAGAGAACTCAAATTGTGTAACTTTAAGACATAGTATGGTGATTGTAGCCATGAAATTAAAAGATGCTTCCTCCTTGGAAGGAAAGTTATGACCAACCTAGATAGCATATTAAAAAGCAGAGACGTTACTTTGTCAACAAAGGTCCATCTGGTCAAGGTTATGGTGTTTCCACTGGTCATGTATGGATGTGAGAGTTGGACTATAAAGAAAGCTGAGCGCTAAAGAACTGATGCTTTTGAACTGTGGTGTTGGAGAAGACTCTTGAGAGTCCTTTGGACTGCAAGGAGATCCAACCAGTCCATTCTAAAGGAGATCAGTTCTGGGTATTCATTGGAAGGACTGATGTTGAAGCTGAAACTCCAATACTTTGGCCACCTGATGCGAAGAGCTGACTCATTGGGAAAATCCCTGATGTTGGGAAAGATTGAAGGCAGGAGGAGAAGGGGACAACAGAGGATGAGATGGTTGGATGGCATCACTGATTCATTGGACATAGGTTTGGGTGGACTCCGGGAGTTGGTAATGGACAGGGAGGCCTGGTGTGCTGCGTTCATGAAGTTGCAAAGAGTCAGACACAACTGAGCAACTGAACTGAAGACATTGTATAAATCCACAGTAATCAATACACTATCATACAGGTATAAAAGATAGATATTTAAATTTATAGGATAGATTTTGGTTTACAGAACACATTCATAATAAGTTGTTTAACTGATTTTTCACAAATACACAGAACAGTTAGACAAAGGAAAGAAGCTATTTTCAACAAATGGTTCAGGAACAGTTGGATATCTATATGAAAAAAAAGTGAACTTCAATCTCTCCCTTCCACCATAAACAAAGCCTAAAAGAAAGACACAATGGTTGCATGTCAGTTATACTCCATTAAAGTTAGGGGAGAAGGAGAAAGAAATTCACAGAAATGTCAGCACGATGGTGGGCCATCGTGTGGCCATCATTCCTCCCCACCCCCAAAAAACTATTTTTGACAGCCAGCCATGGATGAGAGTGCTTTTATGGGAGCCTGGGAGTCTAGTGGAGGGATTTCAGTAACGTATTGAAGCAAAAAATCTGAGAATAGTCTCACTGAAGAAGGTAAGGAGAACAATTTCCTCTTGCCTGCATCGCCCCTTCCTGAAGGCTGCAGAGCACTGTACCAACAGCGACCACAGCCTGTGTTATTTCCCAAGCGGCATGTAAGGGTTTAGTGAGCTCCTTGCTTCCCCAGCTGGGTGGGACATGGCTCAAGAGGTCCATTTCTGTCTCGACTCATCTCACATCACTGAGAGGATGGGCATACTTGAATAGTTTGAGCTAGCTAGAATCATGAAAAATGTGTGGGGCGGACTCACAGCATCCAGGTTTGGAAACTCAAAAACTGAATGCGTTTCTATTAAGCGCCTTGCAAACTGAAGCAAGAGGCTCACTCATGAACCTCACAGGATACTTCATCTGCAGGTCCTCCCAAAAGCACACACATGCTGCTGGCACTCCACATACTGTTTCCTCTAGGAACCAGCAAAACAGCCAGCAAAGCAACAAAATGGCGAGAGCAAATCCCTACATACCAACAATTCCTTTAAATTTAAATGAATTAAGTTCTCTAACCAAAATGGTTGAATGGATTAAAAAAAGATCCATTAGTATACTACCTACAAGAGATTCACTTTAGTTTTGAGGACACACGTAGGCTGAAGGTGAGGGGAATGAACACAAGATACTCCATGCATGTAGTAAGCAAAGAGGGCAGGAATAGCTGTATTTTTCTCAGACGAAATAAACTTTTAAGTCAAAAATCTATCACATGAGACAAAGAAGGTCATTATGTAATCCAAAAGGAGTCACTTCATCAAGAGGACAGAACAGTTAGAACTATAGGCACTCAATATCATAGTACCTAAATATATAAGCAAAGATTGACAGAGCTAAAGAGAGAAACAGATACCAATCCAATAATAGTAGGGTACTTTTATACCTCACTTTCTGTAATGGGTAGATTATCATGACCGATAATCAATAAGGAAACAGTGGACTTGGGTAACACCATAGATGAAATGGATCTGTCCTTTCCAATAAAGAAAAGCCGAGGACCAGATGGCGTAACTGGTGAATTCTGTCCAACATTTAAAGCAGAATTAATACCAGTCTTCATACCCTTCCAAAATAATTGAAGAGAAGGGAACTCTTCCAAACTTTATGAGGCCAGCATATCCTGATACCAAAGCCAGACAAGAGTACTGCAAGAAAGGAGCATGTAGGCTGAGATGCCTGATGAACATGGATGCAAACATCTTCAACAAAACACCAGCAATTGAAATTCAACAATACATTAAAAGCATCATATACTGTGATCAATTTGGATTTACTCCTGAAATGCTAGAACAGCTTCCACTGGCAAGTCAATCAATGTAATATACTACACTGGACAAAAATTATATAATTATCACAATAGATGCAGAAAAAGCATCTAACAAAATACAGCATCCCTTCATAATAAAAAATCTAAGTTATTTATTGAAAGAATGTACCCCAACATAGTGAAAACCACATGACAAGACTACAACTAACTCAGCGGTGAGAAGCTAAAAGCTTTCCTGTAATATCAGGAATAAGCAAGGATACCTGCATCTCACCATTTCTATTCAACATAGTACTGGAAGCCTTAGGCAGGATAATTAGGCAAAAAAGAGAAATAAAAGATATACAAATCTTAAAGGAAGGAAGAAGTGAAATTTATGCAAATATCATTATACTATGTATAGAAAACACTGAAGACTATCAAACTGTTAGAACTAATAAATTCAGTAAAATTTTAGTATATAAAATCAACATGCAAAACTTTGTTACATTTCTATATGCTTACAATGGACTGTTTGAAAAAGAAACTAAGGAAATAATCCCATTTATGTAGCATTAAAACCATTTATATTTATACATTAAATCCCATTTATAAAGCATTAAAAGTATTTCATAAGTGAAATACTTATGAATAAATTTAACTAAGGAGTTGGAAGATATATGCATTGAAAACTATAAAGTATTGAAAGAAATGGAAAAAGACAGATAAATGGAAATATATCCTTTGTTAATGGAATAGAATTAATATTATTAAAATATCCATACTACTGAAAGTAACCTATAGAGTCAATGCAATCCACATCAAAATATTAATGGTATTTTCCCCAGAAATAGGGAAAAAAAGTTCTAAAACACATATGGAATTTTAGCAAAAGACGCCGAATAACTAAGGCAATTTTGATTAAGAAGAACAAAGCTGGAGTCATTATACTCTCTGTTCTTAAGATATGCCACAAAGCCACCCTAATGAAAACAGTGTATTAGTGGCATTAAAAACAGACAGGTCAGGATGGGAAACACATGTACAACCATGGCTGATTCATGTGAATGTATGGCAAAACCACCAAAGTATTGTAGAGTAATTAGCCTCCAATTAAAATAAAATAAAAATTAAAATTTAAAATAAATAAAGACAGGAAAAAAAACAGGCATAGACCAACTGAACAGAATAGAGAACCCAGAAATAAACACAGGCATATACAATCAACTGATATTTGACAAGGTTTCTGGGAATACATATGTGAAAGGATATTCTCTTTGTTAAATGAAACTTGGAAAACTGAATATCCAAATGCAGAAAAATAACCTGGAACCTAATCTCATACCATATGCAAACATTTTAACTCAAAATGAACTCATGACTTAAATGTAGGACCTGTTTGTAAAACCAGTAAAAATAAACAAAAGGCAAAAGCTTTTTGACATTGACCTGGGCAATGATTTTTTTACATATGACCCCAAAGCACAGTTAACGAAATAGAAAAACAGACAAATGCAATCACATCATAGCAAAAAGCTTGGACAGCAAAGGAAACACTCAGCAGAGTGAAGACAGAGCCTGTGGAATGGCAGACAACATCTGTCAACCATGTGCTTTTTACTGTGGGTTAATAACCAAAAAAATAAGAGGCTTTTAATAGCAAGAGCACTGGTAACCTGAGTCTAAAAATTAGAAAATGACTAAGTAGAAATTTATCCAAAAAAGAAAAACACATGATTAACAAAAGGATTCTCAACATTAGTAATCATTAGGGGAATGCAGATCAAATCCAACACACACCTCACACCAGTTGAATGGCTATTACAAAAAAAGACAGATAAATGCTGGAGAGTGTGCACAGAAAAGGGGACCTTTGGATAATGTTGGTGGGAGTGTAAACTATATGAGGGGTAAATATGTTAATTTGCTTGATTGTGGCAATTATTTCACTATATGTGTTTATTAAAACATATTGTACACTGTAAATATATGTGATTTTTGTGTCTAAACTGAAAAAAGGGAAAGTATAGAAGTCAAGACCATCAAGCTTTTGGGACAAAATATAGGAAATTAACTTTACAATCTGTGGATAGTTAAAGATCTCTTAAAAAGCTAAAGGACTTCAATAACCATAAAAGAAGAAATTCATAAAGTGGATTTCATCAAAATTAAAAGTATATGTTCATGAAATACACCATTAAAAATAAATAGGCAAAATACTGTTCTATACATCTGTGTCTCTTTTGCTGTCTCGCATACAGGGTTATCGTTACCACCTTTCTAAATTCCATATACATGTGTTAGTATACTGTATTGGTGTTTTTCTTTCTGGCTTACTTCACTCTGTATGATAGGCTCCAGTTTCATCTTTTGGACTCTATGGGAGAGGATGAGGGAGGGATGATATGGGAGAATGTCACTGAAACATGCAAATTATCATATGTGAAGTGAATCGCCAGTCCAGGTCCAATGCATGATACAGGGTGCCAGGGCTGGTGCACTGGGATGACCCAGAGGGATGGGGTGGGGATGGAGGTAGGAGAGGGATTTTGAAAGGGGAACACATGTACACCTGTGGCAGATTCATGTCAATGTATGGCAAAACCAATATAATATTGTAAAGTAAAAAAATAAAGAAAAAAGACAAATAAATAGGCAAGGCACAAACTAGAAGAGCATATTGATAAATAATATAATTGGCAAAAGTTTTTATACAAAATACATAAAAATTTCTTTAATTTGGTAATAAAAGACAAATAATCCATTTGAAAAATGAGCATATAACTTGAACAGATACTTGTAAACTACAGTAGAAGATATATGAATAGCCAATAATTCCTTTAAAATTCCCATAATTCATCATTAGGGTAATGCAAATTAAAGTCACAGTGTGATGTTGCTTCACAGCCACTAGAGTGGCTCAACTTGAAAAAAAAGATTCCAAAACAAAACTCAATGCCCATAAATACTTAAATTGCTTATAGGAGTGTGTAATGGTACACTGAGTTTGGGAAAAGTTTTCACTTTTTGTTGTTGTTGTTTTATAATGAAGCCAGACATACAGAATGCTTCTAAGACTCTCAATGCCATATGTATAGGTCCTGTGACATTCCTTCTTCTTGAGTGTGGTTAAGAGCTATGAATATGATGGAATAATCACCCCATTGATTAGGTTACACTATATATGACTGACCTTGGCGACTAGAATGTGATTCTTTTGCTGGCTTTGAAAAATTTAGCTGCCATGTTGTGAATTGGTCATGTGGCTAGGACCTGTGGGCATCCTCTAGGAGCTAAGAGTAATTTCTGGCCAACAGCCAGCAGGAAAATGGGAATTTTAGTCCTACCACTGCAAGGTGCTAAATTCTGCCAACAACTTGAATGAGCTTCAAAGCAAACTCCCAATCTTCAAAAGTCAACGCAGTCTCAGCTGCCATTTTGATTTCATTCTTGTGATTCCCTAAGTAGAGATTCAGTTCTGCTGTGTAGACGTCAGATCTTCAGAGATAGCAAGATAATAAGTGGGTTTTGCATATTTGTGCTAATTTGTTACACAGTGTAAAAAATAAGTATATTCTTATTATTTATCATTTCTCTTTTGCTCCACTTTGTTCAGTAGGTTTCCCTTACAGATCTTTGAACTCCTTTATTTCATTTATATCTCTCTGACAATGTGATATTCAAATTGTCAAACCCTGTTTGGTATTTCTGCAGAGGAGGATGAAGTGAAGTGGCCCATCATGTTGTGATTAATCCGTGTTCAAAAGAATCAAAATTCTTGGTGTTCAGATCACAGTGTTCTTGTTTCCATGCACTGCATATACTTTATACACATGTCTAATTTCATTCATATCCCTAGCAAGACTTTGTAATTAATTCCTCCACCAAAGATACATTGTTTTTGGTTGTTTTCTTTCTTTGGTTGTGTTCTTTCTTCTGTTAGTTCATGTTTTTACCCAGTATTGAAGCTCATTTGCTTATTACTAGTGTAGAGATCTAATCCTTGAGATTTCTCACTTCTATTTCTCTGTTATTAGTGGTACATTAAAAAAAAATCTAGGGCAAATTTAAAAACTTTTCTAAGACTTGTGTTCATAAAAATGGCTGAGCATTTTATTCATGAAAATTGAAATAAGGACAAATTGATTTTGAATGAAAGCCCCAAATCCTTTTTCTCAAATATGCAGATTAAATTAATATCCTTTTAACTTACTTGTCTTATTCAGCTTCCATTTTTCTATCAGTGGACAGCTAAATACTAATTTCCAACATCAGTGAAAACTTTTAGAACAGAGCTATTAGTACTGCTTCCCCACCTCCAATCAAGATTTATGCTCAGCTCCATCATTAAATAATACTTTCTGTTAAGTTGGACTTCAGACAGATGAATGCAATTCTCTTCATATGCCATTCAATTTGGAGCAGGATTTTGGCCATGGATTTTTGAAAGACTGCATGATTCAACAATGAAATTTGAGAGTAAAATTAACACTTATGAAAGACAGCTTCTAAGGAATAGCAATTATGATTATAAAACAGCCTTCTGTGCCATTTATGCCATAGATACAAAAAAGTATTCATCTTAAGCTTTGATGCTGCTCAGTACCTTTGTTTCTGCCATTTCTTCTCCTAAAATGCCCTTGAACTTCTTCATCTACTGAAATTTCTCTCATTCTTCAAAGTTTACTTATTTCTGTTTCCTCCCAGGTATTAAAAGAATGAATTTCCTCCTTTTATTCACTTCCACCTCCATTCTGCTTTGATGAATTTAGATATTCCTGGACCTGTTACCCTCCATCATATTTTGAGCCCCAAGGGAGAAAGAGTTTCTCATATTTGCATCTTTATGTGGAGCCATATTAGATGGTATTAGATGTTCAGTAGTTCTATGAAATAGATGAAATGTACAATGCAATAAATGCAAATATAAATGTATAATGTAATAAGGACAATGCACAGTGCCCCCCTAAGTTTGGTCTTCTACATATACTTAAAGGCAAAGGAAACATATAACAATATCTACAACTCTGTTAATTTTTCTGAAAAAAATACTCATGAAAAAAATGATGAGACATATAGAATGTGGTGGGTAATGAGAGTCTTGTAGTAAGTTCTTGGCTCAAAGTTAATTTACTCAAGTGAAACAAAACAAGAGAGTGTGCTGGAAACGTTTTATCGTCAGAAGTGGCCTGTAATTTGAATGGTTACCATTAGCATTAGTTACTTTCACTTCTGTAAGTGTTAATACTATTCATGTAAAGCAGGGAAGCTTATGATCATTACTACCTGCTGTTGCTGGGATAATCAAAGACATAAAACACATGAAGGTATCTTAAAATACAAATGTGAGAGAAACCGTTGCTGAAAATTAGGCTGTTTTCTTTTACTATTTTACCTTTATTGAATCAGCACTGTATTCCTCAAAATAATTAGGTCAGTACATTTTATCCTGAAACATTTACGTGAATAGTAGGCATACATTTTCATATCCAGTTAATTTGTTTTTTGACGACATTGTTCTAGCACTTTTCACTTAAAATTACTACTTTGTTTTTTTTCATCTTACCTAATCATCAGCAAGAATTAATACCTTCTTGAGTTACCTTGAACATACAGAATATTGGGCATTCTCAGTTTAAAAATGTTGCATGAAAAAGAAAGTAAAAGTGTTAGTCGCTCAGTCATGTCTGACTCTTGGCTATCCCATGCACTTTAGCCTACCAGGCTCCTCTGTCCATGGGATTTCCCAGGCAAGAATACTGGAGTGGGTAGCCATTCTCTTCTCCGGGAGATCTTCCTGACCCAGGGATTGAACCCAGATCTCCTGCACTGCAGGCAGCTTCTTTACTGTCTGAGCCACCATGAATGCAATTTGCTCCTTTCTTTTGGTGCAGTTTATATACTGAAAAAATTTCCCAGAATTTATAAAGGTAAAACAAATGGACTAATTTTTGGTAGGCTAATCTAGTGTGAAATAATGAAGCAAAAGCAATGTTAAATAATGTTTTAGTTTTCGTTAAGGACACATTTGAATATAATAAATATTACTAGACCCTTCTATGATTTTTTTCCTCACTTCTTTTTAACAAGTTTGGTGTTAGACTTTATAACCAAATGTTTAACAGATTCAGTGTTTAGGGAAACTGAATATATAATTATTTTCATCCTTTCTCTAGAACTAATTGTAAAGCCTTGTCAGATTGCCCAGTCATGTCTGCATGTTTCCATTATGTTGTTGTGTTTTTTTAACCACAAGTCTATGTCACTGAGTTTCCCAGTATGTCTAGGAGCTAAGGTCACAGGAAGAATGACCTGACATATGTAGAAAGAGACAAAATGGATAAAGAAGTGGAGGTTTAAACTAGCATTGCTCTTCTGAGTGAAATGATCCCTTCCAAAAGCCATTTTAGATCCCTGTCCCTCAGGCAAGTAATTATTCGAAGATGAATGTTCCAGTCTA
This sequence comes from Antilocapra americana, assembly GCA_007570785.1. Lineage (NCBI taxonomy): Eukaryota > Metazoa > Chordata > Mammalia > Artiodactyla > Antilocapridae > Antilocapra > Antilocapra americana. The sequence continues at coordinate 11,908,687 of ML661325.1, read as the reverse complement.
TCCTATTTCTAAAGAGTGCCATGGGTCCTCTCCTGAACCATGATGTTTTATAAGCAGTTTTCTGGTAGCTCATCATATTTCTTCTCTGCCACCCACACTGAAACGTACCTGTCACTCAAATTAATCTCACGGTTTTGTTCTGCTCTCTGTCTTCCATTTTTATTAAGTTGGTCTTTCATTGAAATTTAAGTTCCTGCTTTATACAGACTGCTTATTATTAATAGTAGGGTATGTAGACAAATGTGACAGGGTGTTTGTGTTCAAGGAGCGACTATGGAATCAGGGGTAAACTATTGTCATCAATGGTGACTGACATGGTGTAGATGCCATGTCGTGTGAAGATAATCAGGTAAGCACTCTTATTGCCTATAGAAATGATAATGAGGGATTCCTAGATGTTTTCCACCACTCACTGCAGAGGGGAACCAGAAACCATAGCGTCAAGGTCCACTAATGACACCGGGAGGACATTTGCTTGGACAGGGGTGGAAGTAGAAACTTGAGTGGTCTCTGTGGCAAGGGCAAAAGATAAGGGGAATCAGAGAGATTTTGACACGTGAAAGGATACTTGGAAGGCTTGAGGAATAGAGAGGGCATGGGAAGGGTTTTTACTATCTTCTGTTTGATTTACTCTCAAAAGAAAGAGCAATATAAAAATAGTCTTGGTAGTCAACCTTGCCTGAACAGGCCTCCCAGTCTGCAATCCTGATTATTCTCTTTGTTCTGAACTTACTTTACTTTTCTTCATAGTCTTAACAAATTTTGAGATTGACTGCTGAATTGTTTCCATATCTTGGCTGTTGTGAATGATGTTTCAATTACTACTGGAGTGCTTAATATCTCTTTGAGATCTTGATTTCAATTCTTTGTATAAATACCCAATAGTGTCCATCCACAGAAAGAAAATGTAGTACTTACATGCATTGGAATTCTATTAACCATTTAAAAAAAGAAGAAAATTCTGCAATGTGTGACAACATGGGTAAACCTTGAGGATATTATGCTAAGTGAAATAAGCCGTCTTAGAAAGACAAATTCTGCATGATTCTACTTGTATGATGGATCTAAAGTATCAAATTTATAGAATCAAAGAGCAGAGTGGTGATTAGTAGAGCCTTTAAAAAATTGGAAAATAGGGAGTTATCAATAAGTGGGCATAAAGTTTAAGTGAAGCAAATTAATAAGCTCTAGAGGTATGCTGCAGAGTATTGTACCTGTAGTCAATGTAAGTGAAGTATATTTAAACTTTTGTTAAGAGAGTACCTTTCTGTTAAGTGTTCCTACAGAAAAGTAAACAAGATAATGCTAGATTGTTACTGAGTCTCATGTTTTCTAAGAGATGAGTGTAAATAAGTGCATTGCTTTGATTCTGCTTTTGACTTCTGATTTCACTTTGAATGAAACATCAGTAAGCTAAGGAAAGTCTTATATTGGTCTTATTGACAGCCATTTTCTGAAAAGTGAGTGAAATTATGAAAAGTGTCTCAAGAGATACACTACAGATCAGGATAAACAGGGGGGTTTTATACAGAGTTTAAAAAGAGAAAATTTAAACCTATATGGTGAAGGAAACAGGAAGTATAAAGGCTCAGGGATGTGATTAAGTGTGAAGTATGAGGCCAAAGCATGGAATTCAAGGTGATGGAGTGGAATTGATATGTGATTATGATGTGTGTGTGTGTGTGTGTGTGTATCTTGGAGAAGAGGTGAATAGTTTATTTTTACCTCTTGCTTAACACTCGCATATTTCCAACCTTCTGCTATTGTAAACAACACTACTATATATAACCTCATACATATATTTTGTTTATGAGCAGTCATATCTTTAGAATACATTTCAAGAAGTGCCATTGTCAAAGGGTAAATTCAAGTGTTATTTGAAAGCTATTGTCAGTTTTCCTTGCATAGAATATGTTCCATTTTTATATTCCCTGAAGCAAGTAATATCTTGACTCCTTTGTCTCCCAGCATTGCTAGCAATGTGATGGTACTCTTCAATTTTTGTTAATTTGAAGGTGAAAAATAGTATTTCTATTTCATATCTTTTACTCTGAGTGGAGTTGAACTCCTGTTTCTAAAACTAATGGTAATTGGTATTTATTTCTATGTAAACTGCCTCTTTGTCTCTTGAACTGTTTTTTCAGTGGATTGTTCTTTTCTTCTAGATTTCTACAAGGTGTTTATATATTAGGATAGCATTTTTTTTTTCTGTGATAGGAACTTCAGGCATTTTTCCTAGTTTATAAATTGTCCTTGGACTTTGGTTATGGAATGTTTGTTCATGTAATTGAAAAGAAAATCAGGTATTTTAATTATCAGTCTTTATTTATAGTTTCTTAACTAAGAGGCTTATCTAGAAAGTACTCCTCCATTTCAAGAAGATAAAATAATTTTTTCCAAGTTTTCTTCTAATACCTTGATAGCTTTATGAAAAAATGTTTTAAAGTGATATGTTTCAAGTAAATTCTGCTGTGTGGTGGTGGTGATTTGACTGTAGCCTGCCAGGCTCCTCTGGCTATGGAATTGCCCAAGCAAGAATACTGGTGTGGGTTACCATTTCCTTCTCCAGTGGATTTTCCTGACACATGGGTTGAACCAGCATCTCCAACTCACATCTCTTGCCTTGCAGGCAGATTCTTTAATGTTGAGCAAGCAGGGAAGTCCTCTGCTAAGTGACTTGATGTGTATATTGGACATTTCTTTCCTTTCTTCTCAACCCATCTCTTGGCAACAAGTCAGCTGCTTTTTAAACATTTACTCTGGTAAAAAATTCAACATAAAATTTACCATCTTGACCATTTGGGGTGTATAATATAATAGTGGGCATGAATTTGAGCAAACTCAGGGAGATAGTGAAGGACAGGGAAGCCTGGTGTGCTGCACTTCATGGGGTTGCAAAGAGTCGGACATGACTGAGTAACTGAATAACATATTCACGTTGTTGGGCAAGAGGTCTATAGAAATTTTTATTTTTCAAAACTACAGTTCTATACCCAATGAATAACTCGTGCTTTTCACCCTCACCCCAGTCCCTGGTAACCACCATACTCTTTCTGATTCTGAGTTTTACTGGTATAGAGGCCTTTAAAATGGAGTCATGCAATATTTCTGTTTTTGTGACTAAAATTTCTCTCAGCATAATGTCTTCAAGTTTCAAACATGTTGTATATGACAGCATTTCTTCTTTTTTCAGGATAAATAGTATTTCATTGCATGTATATGCTATGATTTCTTTATTCATTCATCCATCACTGGACATTTAGATTGTTTCCACCTCCTGGTATTATTAAATAATATACTGTATTGAACATGGATATGTAAATATCTCTTTGAAATTCTATTTTCAATTCTTTTGGATACATGCCTAGAAGTAATATTGATGGATCATATGGTAGTTCTCTTTTTAAAAATTTAGAACCTCTGTATTGTTTGCTATAGAGATCAACAAAGGTCCATCTAGTCAAAGGCTTCGATTTTTCCAGTAGTCATGTATGGATGTGAGAGTTGTACCTTAAAGAAAGCTGAGTGCTGATGAATTGATACTTTTGAACTCTTGGACTACAAGGAGATCAAACCAGTCCATCCTAAAGGAAATAAGTCCTGAATATTCATTGGAAGGACTGATGCTAATGCTGAAACTCCAATGCTTTGGCCACCTGGTGCGAAGAACTGACTCATTGGAAAAGATTCTGCTGGGAAACATTGAAGACTGGAAGAGAAGGAGACAACAGAGGGTGAGATGGTTGAATGACGTCACTGACTCAATGGACATGAGTTTGAGCAAGCTCTGGGAGTTGGAGATGGACAGGGAGGCCTGGCATGCTGCAGTCCATGGGGTCGCAAAGAGTCGGACATGACTGAGCAACTGACCTGAAGTGATAGTGGCTATGCCATTTTGCATTCCCATTAACAATGTGCGAGAATTCCAATTTTTCCACATGCTTGCCATCACTTACTGTCTTTTTCTATTTTGATACTGGCCACCATAATATAGTGAGACTGATTAGTAATGTTGAGTATCTTTGCATGTGCTTGTTTATCATTTGCGTATCTCCTTTGTGCTGTGCTCAGTCGCTTCCATTGTGTCCAACTCTTTGTGACGGTATGGACTGTAGCCCTCCAGGAGAGGGCTTTGCCCATTTAAAAAAACTGAGTTATTTGTTTTTTGCTGAGTTGTAGTCCTTTTATATTCCAGTGATTAACTTTTTATTAGGTATATGATTGCCAAATATTTTCTCCCGCTCTGTAGCTTTCCTTTTCATTCCATTGATTGTTTTCTTTGCTACCTAGAAGTTTTTAAATCTAATATAGTCCTATTTTTACTTTTGTTCCTATGCTATTGTGTCACATCGTAGAAATCATTTCCAAATCTAATGTTGTAAATGTCATGACACTTTTCCCCTAAGTTTCTTTTAGCAATTTTATAGTTTCCGGTCTTACATTAAAATTTTTAACTTATTTTAAGTTAATTTTTATATGGTATAAGTAAAGGGTCAAACTTTGTCTTTTGCAAATAGATGTCTAGTTTTCTCAGCAGCATTTGTTGAAGAGACTTATCTTTTCCCCATTGTGTGGTCTTAAGACCCTTGACTAAGACCATTTGACAGTAAGTTTTGTTTCTGTGCTCTGTTCTCATATTTTTCACTCTGTATGCTGGTACCATACTGTTTGGTTACTGTAGCTTTGTAATGTTTTGAAACTGGCACAGTGTGAGGCCTTCAGCTTTGTTTTTGTTTCTCCAGATTATTTTGGTGTCTAGGATATTTTTATCCTAAATACAAAATTCAATATGAATTTGAATTTAAGAATTTCATATGAATTTTAGGAGTTTTTCCTATTTATAAAAAATGCAACTATGATTTTGATAGGGACTATGTTGAACCTACAGATAGCTTTGGATAGCATAATTTTAATAATGTGAAGGCTTCCAATCCATGAACTTGGGTTATCTTTCCATTTGCATCTTATTTCTTTCATCAATGTTATATAGATTTCAACATACACATCTTTCACTTCCTTGGTTAGGTTTATGCCTAAATATTTTATTCTGTGTGGTGCTATTATAAATGGGATTGTTTTCTTAATCTCCTCTTCAGATAGTTTATTGTTAACATATGAAAATATTACTGATTTTTAATATGTTTATTTGTATCCTACCTGTGTGTTGAATTCACCTATTAGTCCTAATAGATTTTTAGTAGAGCACTGAGTTTTCCACCTATAAAATCATGTCATCTGCAAACAAATAATTTTAGCTGTTCCTTTCTGATTGGGATACTCTTTCTCTTTCATTCATTCTCTTTCTCTCTTTCTTTCCCTACTTGTTCTGGCTAGAATTTTCACTGCTATATGTTGAAAATAAATTGTAGGAATAGGTATATAGGCCTTGTTCCTGATCTTAGAGGAGAAATTTTTAGTCATTTATTGTTGAGGGCACTGTTAGCTGTGGACATTTATACATTAAAAAAAATTAGGTTGAGGTGGTTTCCTTCTAGTCTTAGTTTGTTGAGTTTCTTAATCATGAAAAGGATTTCAATTTTGTCTGATGTTTTTTCTGCATCAGTTGAGATATTCATGTATTTTTTCCTTTCATTCTGTTAATGTGAATTACCTTGATTGATTTTTCTATGTTGAATTGTCCTTGCATTGCAGGAATAAATCCTTCTTGGTCACTGCGTAACCCTTTTAATATGCAACTGAATTTGGCTTGCTAGAATTTTGTTGAGTTTTGTATCAATATTCATAAAGTATATTGCTCTGTAGTTTCTTTTCTAATGGTTAGTTTATCTGGCTTTGGTATTAGAGTAATTTTGTTTTCAAAGAATAAGTAAGAAAATGGACCCTCAGTTTTGTTTAAAGTTAAATGAGAATTGATTTTAGTTCTTTAAATGCATGATACAATTCCCTATCATGTAATCAGATTTAAGAATTTTCTTTGTTGGGAGATTTCTTTTCATTACTAATTGAATCTCCTTACTTGAATGTAACTGATGTATGCTTATTTAGATTTTCTATTTCTTTGTGATTTAGTCTTGATAAGTTTTTGTGCTCCTTTGTCCATTTTATCTATCAACAGTTTACTCAATCTACTGGCATATAATTTTTTTTTTTTTTTACATATTCAACTTTTTTTTTTTTTATTATTGTTTTTGCCATACATTGTCATGATATCACCATGCGTTTATATATGCTTCCCCTCCGGGTCCCCCCTCCCTCCTCCCTCCCCCCCGGGAAATCTCGCTGCACCAGTCCCGAGCATCAATCCTGGGCTGGCGATTGATTAGACACATGACAATTAACATGCTTCAATGCCCTTCTCCCATCTCATCCCACCCTTACCCTCATCCACAAAGTCCACAAGTCTATTCTATACATCTGCGTTCCTTTTGTTGTCTCCCATGTTGGGTTCTCATTACTGTCTTTCTAAATTCCATATATATGTGTTAATATACTGTATTGTTGTTTTTGCTTCTGGCTTACTTCACTCTGGATAATGGGCTCCAGTTTCGTCCATCTGAGTAGAATTGCTTCAAATGAATTTTTTTTTAATGCTGAGTAATATTCCATTGTGTATATATACCACAGCTTTCTTATCCATTCGTCAGTTGATGGGCATCTAGGTTGCTTCCATGTCCTGGCTATTGTAAACAATGCAGCGATGAACATTGGGGTGCACGTGGCTCTTTCAATTCTGGTTTCCTCGGTGTATATGCCCAGCAGTGGGATTGCCGGGTCATATGGCAGGTCTATTTGCAGCTTTTTAAGGAACCTCCACACTGTTTTCCATAGTGGCTGTACTAGTTTGCATTCCCACCAACAGTGTAAGAGGGTTCCCTTTTCTCCACATCCTCTCCAGCATTTATTGCTTGTAGACTTTTGGATGGCAGCCATTCTGACTGGTGTAAAGTGGTACCTCATTGTGGTTTTGATTTGCATTTCTCTGATAATGAGTGATGTTGAGCATCTTTTCATGTGTTTGTTAGCCATTTTTATATCTTCCTTGGAGAAATGTCTGTTAAGTTCTTTGGCCCACTTTTTAATTGGGTTGTTTATTTTTCTAGAATGGAGCTGCAGGAGTTGTTTGTAAATTTTTGAGATCAGGGCAGAAATTAATGCAAAGGAATCAAAAGTGACCATAGCAAAAATCAACCAAGCCAAAAGCTGGTTCTTTGAGAACATCAATAAAATTGACAAACCATTAGCCAGACTCATCAAGAAACAAAGGGAGAAGAACCAAATCAACAGAATTAGAAATGAAAACGGAGAGATCACAACAGAAAACACAGAAATACAAAGGATCATAAGAGACTATTATCAGCAACTATATGCAAATAAACTGGACAATTTGGATGAAATGGACAAATTCCTAGAAAAGTACAACTTTCCAAGACTAAACCAGGAAGAGATAGATAATATTAATAGACCCATCACAAGCATGGAAATTGAAACCGTAATCAGAAATCTTCCAAAAAACAAAAGCCCAGGACCAGATGGCTTCACAGCTGAATTCTACCAAAAATTTAGAGAAGAGCTAACACCTATTCTACTCAAACTCTTCCAGAAAATTGCAGACGAAGGTAAACTTCCAAACTCATTCTATGAGGCCTCCATCACCCTAATTCCAAAACCTGGCAAAGATGCCACAAAAAAAGAAAACTACAGGCCAATATCACTGATGAACTTAGACGCAAAAATCCTCAACAAAATTCTAGCAAATAGAATCCAACAACACATCAAAAAGATCATACATCATGATCAAGTAGGCTTTATCCCAGGGATGCAAGGATTCTTCAATATTCGTAAATCGATCAATGTAATACACCACATTAACAAATTAAAAAATAAAAATCACATGATTATCTCAATAGATGCAGAGAAAGCCTTTGACAAAATTCAACATCCATTTATGGCATATAATTTTATAGTACTCTCTTATAATCCTTTTTATTTCTTTTGTTTGAAGTAATAAAGGCTGTTGATTTTCCTAAACTAGAAAGGGCATCAAAACACACACCTAAAAAGTACTATTAATTTTAAATCAAGATAAATAAAAAACCAATATGTAAGTTGTTTTGCAAAAAAAAGCAAAAAGAAAACATTTTAAAACAAATATAAATATTTTTAATGGAATAATGTAAAGTGTAGAGCTGAATTCCCACTAACAGCAATGCATGCCAGTGAAAAATGGAATAGTATATTTGATGTAATAAAGAATATAACTGCCTATGTAGAAATCTATGCTCATCAATTATATATAAATTAATACAAAATCATATTTTAGTCAAAATATGGCAGAATTAATCATGAGTATAACTGCATAAAACAAACTATTAAACGGTGTTTTTTCAGGTAAGGGTATAATGATCTTTTATGCATGTTCAGAGATGTAGTAGAAAATGAAGACCATCAGAAAAGGTGATTATGTGAGTGAAGCTAAATAAATGTGAGATTTTAAAAATATATTAATATATATATATGAAATTGACTTACACCAAAAGAAAGCACACTGGGAGGAAGACAACTAACATCATATTCTAAGATTCTTATCTAAATTAGATTATATTTTAATATATCAAGAATGTATGTTCCAAACTCTAGTGTAAAAACTAAAATAATTTAAAAATGCTCAAATATATCTTATATAATATGATTTAAGATAAATGAAAGTATAATTCAAGGAGAAAAACATAAAGTAGGAGTAATGAATAAAAAGAAAATAGTTTGATAATGAATTTAAAGTAAATGTACTGGTAAGTAACTTTTTATTTGAAAATTATCCATTAATAGGTGTACTGCAAAGATGTTCACAGCTGCTCCTCTTTCCATGGGATTTCCCAGAGCAAGAATATTGGAGTGGGTTGCCATTTCCTGCTCCAGGGGACTGTCCCAACCCAGGGATAAGCCCATATCTCTTGAGTCTCCTGCATTGGCAGATGGATTCTTTACCTGCACAGCCATCTGGGAAGCCCCTAATAAAAGCATACCTTGCATAAAGTTACAGAAAGGCTGAAAGGATATGGAAAGTTATACTACGTGATCATTAGTCAAAAGAAATCTGTTTTTGCTGTATATTAAAAAATGTATTTAATATACAAAGCAAACTACTGTGGTTAAAAATAATCTGTTATAATTATAAAGAATCAATTTTCAGGTAGATACAGCAATCATACTTTTGACTAGGTACAATAACATGCATTTAAATATAAAATGAGAAATTTATGGAAATATAAGTAAAAATAAGTCCAGGGTAGTATTGTAGAATTAATCATGCATTTTTCATAACTAATAGAATAAGCAAAAACATCAGTTTGAATATAGAATATGGTAACTATGATTTAAAGCCATACTAATTGATATATATATATATATAGAGAGAGAGAGAGAGAGAGAGAGACAGTGCTCTATCTAAAATTTATAATTCTACCACACATATATATATATATATATTTCAGATGCTTGTGAAATATTTATAAAAATCTACCATATCCCGGACCACAAAGCAAATATCAGCAAATTCTGTGTATTGAAATCTACAGAGTATTCATTGATCACAGTCCAAATAAATTTATGATCAATATTGAGAAGATAAAATTCCTAAGCATCTGTCAACTAAGTGTCTAAATAACTTATAGTTCATTTAAAGTAGAAATAAGAGAATAGTTTCAATTGAATGTTGATTAAAACATTAATATCAAAAACTTATAGTGTGAAAGTAAAATAAAAATAAGAGGGAGATTTTAAAATGCATATGTGATGAAATGAAAAAGGTTGAGAATCAATTATCTAAGTATCATTGTAAGGAATTATCAAAAGGATAATAAAAATCAGAAAAAGCAAAGGAAAAAGAATTAAATGAAACTGAAAACAAATGTTTATTAAAAGTACAGAAAATTAACTACATCTAAAATTGATTCTTTGAAAAGACCAATATAAATTATTAACCTCTGGGCAAAGAAGAATTAATAAATAAAGAAGAGAAGATAAAAATAATATCAGAAATTAAAAGTGAACATCACTCCAGAAAAGTAAATATTCCTAAGAACTGATAGGCATTAAAATAATAATTATACATCTTGAATAAAGTATTACATTCAGATAAAATTTATATAAATTAGATAAATTCTGAGGAAAGCATGATTCTTCAAACTGACAAAGTTATAAAAAAAAGTCTGGATAGTCCTATAAATATTAAATAAATTATTAGTGTAATTAGGAAATTTTTCACTAAGAAAATTCCAATCCATATGAATGCATGAAACTGTGATTTAATTCAGGATAGTGGTAGTTTGGGGAGAAGAAAATGAGGTATAAATCAGAAGAGAGAATTAGGGAACATTTGGGCTGCTAGTGTTGCTCTATTTCAAGAGCTGTATAGTAAAAGTAATTACATGACTGTGTTATTTTGTGATAATTCCATCATGACTTGATACTTTCCTTTATGTAATTTATATTTAAAGAAGTTTTTAAAATATGCATATACTCTTGTCAGCAATATGTAAGGTATATAGACACATTCATATGTGTAAGCTATTATTAGCACATTAAAGTGGTGAGAGAGGATATATGTATGGAAACCTAGGATTTTAAGTGAAGAAAACATAGTTTAAGGTCATACTGAGTGCAATGGTTATAATATGCCATAAATTATGGACTATGAGTAACTCTGTAACAGAAGTGAAATAAGGCAAGCAGGGGATAATTCTCCTGTAAATAGGAAACGTGTGAACATCTCCTCTAGGATTGGTGTTTCAACATTTTTATAGCATGGTCTCAGCATGATCCTTAAAACTAGTTGGGATAGATGAGTGACAAAAGATATTAGTTTAGACTAAAGGATGGTAGATCACCACTTCAATTCATATCATGTTATCTAGGAAGCCAGCACATGTGTGTCTCAAAAATCTTTTGAGTCTCCTCATATACATGACACCTAATAGGTTCACGGCCCACTTGTGAGTTTTTGAGTACATATAGAGAGTAGTTGCTGATAATCAATTACAGTTGCAGGTAATATGTCAAATATAGGCAGCTCCAGATTTTGAACTGCCTTTTTAAAAAAATCTTGGAGAAGGTAGTTGTCACTGTGTTATCTTACTGTTTATATCTGTAAAATTAACAGTGATATGAGGGAATTAGATCAGTATTCTTTAATGGTAAACAATCTGCCTGCAATGCAGGAGACCTGGGTTTGATCTCTGGGTCAGGAAGATCCCCAGAGAAGGGAATGGCAACCCCCTCCACTGTACCTACCTGGAAATTTCATGGACAGAGGAGCCTGGCAGGTTACTGTCCATAGGGTCACAAAGAATCAGCCACAATTGAGTGACTAACATTTTCACTTTCGTTTGATATTTTTTTCCTACTTTATGGACATTAAGCGAAATAAATATAGTATTTTCAAGATTCCTTTTGAAAATATGAAAATCACTTCCAGAATACAAGTACTAACTAAAAGATCACTAGAAATATGGGATTCCAAGACTGGAGACAAATGGACTAGTTTTTATTTGAAATATTTTCTAATTTTAAGTATTTATTAATCTTGGATCCTTACCATAAGTGAAAATTGTAGAATGAAAAAAATTGGTTGAAGAGAACTATCAATCTTATGTGTCATAAACTAGTCTCCATAGTCATTGTACAAAAATAAACTAAAACTTTTGTCATTGTTCAGCTGCTAAGTCACGTCCAACTCTTTGTCACCCCATAAACTGCAGCATGCCAGGCTTCTCTGTCCTTCACTATCTCCCGGAGTTTGCTCAAATTCATGTTCATTGAGCTGGTGATGTTATCTAACCATCTCATCCCCTGCTGCCCTCTTCTTTTGCTTTTGATCTTTCCCAGCATCAGGGTCTTTTTCAATGAGGTGGCTCTTCGCATCAGGCTCTTGGCATTGGAGCTTCAACTTCAGCATCAGTCCTTCCAATGAATATTCAGGGTTGATTTCCTTTAAGATTGATTGGTTTTAATATACTAATATTTAGATAGATAGATACAGATAGAAGTACATACCCTTTTATTATTGTAGACTTTAGAGATGAATGCAAAATTTGTAACTCAGGAGGATATTTTTGCTGTATTACATTTTCTAAAGTCAAATTCATATAATTATCCAGTCAGATGCAGTGTGTATTTAGTCATTTAGATACATGTTTTAGTAGGAGAGGAAATGAATGAGTTGGCTGACTTTCAGTATAGCAAAAGAAATAGAAAGGCCAATGTTTGTAAGGTATAATTTCAATTTAACTATATTATGTTGCAAAACATGTCATTCAGTCAATTGCTTCATGTAGGTAAATGCAATTTTCAGCTGCATTACAAGGGTCTCTGGTGCATTTTTTATCTAATTTACCATATATTGAACTTCATCTGTTTAGTAACTGAACACCAGATATTAAAAAAAAATCACCTTTTGGATTTTCTCAGACATGTTTTCCCATAGTGACTTAGAAAAAACTATCTTATGCCCCAAAAGACAGACAGAATACAAAACAGTCTTTCAATAAAATGTTATTTATATAAGAAGCTCAGGATCAGAAAGAGGACATGGGTTTCTGTGTCATGTGGGCGCAGGCCAGTTGTATGAACTTGGGGTAACTGTCACTCTGAACCTTATATTCTTCAGATAAAATGGAGGGAGTAATAAAGTGGATATCTTACTAATAGACCTCCAGTTAAGTAGCCCACTCAGCTAACTATCTCCATATCCTCTGGGAAACACACACTGATGGATGACCAAACTCTTTTAACTCCTGGTGCTAATTGACCACTGTCTAGTCGTCTATATATTTATTTGCTGCAAGAAAATGGAGGGAGAATAAATTAGGAATATGGGATTAACAGATACACATCACTGTATATATAAGAGATAAATGACAAGGATTTACTGTACAGCACAGGAAACTATAGATTTCCCAGCTGGCTCAGGAGCTCAGATGTGGGTTCGATCCCTGGGTTGGGAAGATTCCCTTGGAGGAGGAAATGGCAACCCACTCCAGTACTCTTGCTGAGATAATTCCATCCCATCAATAGAGGAGTCTGACAGGCTACAGTCCATGGAGTCACAAAGAGTCAGACACAACTGAGCAACTGCGCGTACACAAGGAATTATGTTCATTATCTTCTAATAAGCTATAATGGAAAAGAATCTGAAAAAAATCTATATAAGTCACTTTGTTATATGCCTGAGACTGATGCAATATTGTAAATCAACTATATTTCTATAATAGAAAAAAATTAATCACTGGAATATAAAAAGCAGATAGAACCAGGAAAAGCATTTACTGTTGAAAAAACTTCACAATGGAATATTACTCAGCATTAAAAAAAAATCACTTGAATCAATTCTACTCAGATGGACGAAACTGAAGCCCATTATCCAGAGTGAAGTAAGCCAGAAGCAAAAACAACAATACAGTATATTAACACATATATATGGAATTTAGAAAGACAGTAACGAGAACCCAACATGCGAGACAGCAAAAGGAACGCAGATGTATAGAATAGACTCGTGGACTCTGTGGATGAGGGAAAGGGTGGGATGATATGGGAGAATGGCATTGAAACATGTTAATTATCATATGTCTAATCAATTGCCAGCCCAGGATTGATTCTCGGGGCTGGTGCATCGAGATTTCCCAGGGGGGAGGGAAGAGGGAGGGGGGAGGGAGGGGTTTCTGGAGGGGGAGCATATGTAAACCCATGGTGATATCATGGCATTGTATGGCAAAAACAATAAAAGGGAGGGGGAAAAAAAAAAACTTCAGCTGCAACAGTTAAGGACTAAGAGTGTTACAGTCTTTTGATCATGGCAGCAGAAAACCACAGCTCAATCAGCTTGAGGTGACAAGGACAGAGATCAGGACTGGATGATGCCTAAGAAATAAAAGAAATGTAAAAGGAGGGAAAAACCCAAGTTTGTGCACAAATGTTGCCTAAATCTCTTGCTTTCATTATAATATGCAAATGAAGGGGAAACTAGGGACTCAGTGTAAATCTGGCAGAGTTGAGAAAGGACGCTGACCTTGAAAGACAGCTGTTTTCAATGGAGACTTTTGAGTTTCCTACTTTCTGAAATGACTCAGATGGGTCACAGATGTTGCATTGACAGACAGACTTTGACATCTTTTGCAAAGATGTTTAATAATTAAAAGAATATATGTATGAAGAGTTAAAATGGTTTTGGTTGAACAGATAGGAAATCTTAACAGATAGCTGGAAACTATTAAAAAGGGAAATAAGAAATCCTAGACCTGAAAGGTACAATAACTAAAATAAAAAAAATTCAGATAGTTCAAAAACTTGAAGATGGGAGAATTTGTGAGCATGAAAATAATGTATTGAAAGCAAGCAATCTGAAGAAAAGAAAGAAAATTGAGAGAATGAGCAGAGTTTTAGATATCTTTGACTGTAGAGTTCAACTTATGTGTCACATCTATGTGTGTGTATAATCTATATCTGATAAAGGACTGTAGCTAGAATAAATAAAAAATATAACTCAATAAGACGAAGACAGAAGTAAGGAAAAGCAGGCAGAAGATCTGGACCGATACCTTACAAAAGAGTATATGTAAAGGACCAATAAGCCTATTTGAATTTGCTATACATCTTGTCCAACTCTTTGCAACCCCATGTACTATACACTTCTCTCATAGCTCAATTGTTAAAGGATCCACCTGCAATGGAGGAGACCCCGGTTCGATTCCTGGGTCAAGAAGATCCGCTGTAGAAGGGATAGACTACCCACTCCAGTATTTTGGGGCTTCCCTTGTGACTCAGCTGGTAAAGAATCCACCTGCAATGGGGAAACCTGGATTCAATCCCTGGGTTGGGAAGATCCTCTGGAGAAGGAAAAGGCTACCCCTCCAGTGTTCTGGCCTGGAGAATTCTATGGACTATATAGTCCATGGAGTCACAAAGAGTTGGACACGACTGAGTGACTTTCACTTTCACTTCATACATCTTGTCACTAGGAAAATGAAAATTTAAATCACAAATGAGCTACTATTATACACTCATTAGAATGACTAAGTTTTTGATGTGAAATGATATATCTACAGTATGAAGCACCTGAAATGCTTGTATATTGCTGATGGAAATATAAAACAGTGTGACCATTAGAGACAAGTTTGACAGTTTCTTAAAATTTAAACATACTCCTAACATCCTCTGTAGGTCTCCATATCCTCTGTGGAATAAAGGTACCTAGGGCATGATTTTCTGGTGGCAGATCACAGAACCCAAAGAAAAACAATAAGAAAACATGCCATCTTTTGAGACCCTGGCCAGAAACTTCCTCATGTACTTAGTCTAAGCAAGTTATATGGTTTAAGTTCAGCAGTAATGGCTTGAGGGAATATATTCTACACCTTGTGTGAGTTGCACTTCAAAGGCACAGTGCAAACGCTGTAGCTACTGTTCTAATCCAGGGACCCTGGGGAAAATTTTGTCATGGATGACATACTGTATAATGACAGCAATTAACAGCGTCACTCAGTGAAGAAATTAGACAGGAGATGGCACAGTTTTGATTAATGGATATGAAAGGAGCAGCAAGAAAGATTTGAGGCAGACTGGAAAAGGGGCTGTGGAGGCTTTCCAAGGACTTCATGCTTGGGTAAGCATCTTCTAGGAACAGGAGGAAAAATATTTCCCAATTCTATTTTAAGCATTTTCATTATAGAGGAACTTTGTGACCATGTTAGAACCAAAACTCGTCTTTTTTTTTTCCCCCCAAATTTCCTGGAATGATCACTTGCATTTGAAAATATCATGTAGTTTATGAAATGTTTTCTTGAGCATTATCTGATTTGTTCCTTGAAGAAGACTGAGAAGAAACATTTGTTATTAAAATTATTTTGTAGGTTAGTAAAATGGAGTATCTGAGGAACAATGTTACTTGTCCAAATTTCTTTAGTTCTTAAAAAGAGGGAGTGCTAGTGCTAAGTTGCTTTGGAGTGGGTTGCCATTTCCTCCTCTAGGGAATATTCATGACCCAGGGATCAAACCCTAGTCTCTTGCATCTCCTGCATTGGTGGGAGGTGGGTTCTTTACCACTAGCACCACCTGGAAGCCCCAAAAGATCAAGGAAACGAGTCAAATCTTTTTTTTTTTTTTGATGCTAGTCACAGAACTTTAATATTATTTGACAGTTATTAATCTATATTTGAACACATAGAAAATGTTCAAGAAATACTTCTACAATTGAATTAATGCAGATGAGCCAATGCTGTTTTGGTCCAGTAAGGAGAGAATAAAAAAAAGTATGAAGAAATTATTTCCTTTTGAATTCTATCCTTTTTGAATATGCAGAAAAAAGTCTTTACTTTCTTCCAGTTTTTTCCATGTATAATCAGAAAGGAATAGCAATCACTCAGATTTGTAGTTGTATGTGACATACTTTTTCATACTTCTTCTAAGGCACCGAGCCCTGTTAAAATGCCCTTTTTATAAAAGAGGAAACAGCCTGTGAAGACTCGCCCAGGGTCATGGCAGCAGTTGCTGTTCGGTCACTAAGCAGTGTCTGACTCTTTGAGTCCCCAAAGATTTTAGCCTGCCAGGCATCTCTGTCCATGGGATTTCTCAGGCAAAATTACTGAAGTTTTGCTGCCGTTTCCTTCACCAGGGGATCTTCCTAGATCAGGGATCAAACATATGTCTCCTGCATGGGCAGGTGGATTTCTTTATCACTGAACCACCAGGACTAGCGGCTAAACTAAAAGGTTAACCACGTCTGTTCTGTTTTTTTCCTAAATTCCATACTCTTTGTCTGTGATTATTCAGAATATAGTCTCATACGTGAAATTTTTTCTTCAACTCTAGCGAGATGATTACAGAGGCCATTTAATTGCAATATTCTTAATCTCTGCCTTAAAATTTTGTTATGTTCTATTTAAATATGCCCATGTTTTCTGATTATTAATATTCTCATGCTGTCGCATTCCCATGCGATCTGTGGAAAGCATTTAATGAAGACATAATTGTTCCAGCATATGTTAATTTTTACGTCCTGAAGTGTTTATTAGCATAGATCTTCTGGTAAATACCTCCCACCTTTTTTTTCTGAGGTGTTAAATTGTTTTGATTTCATTATCTTGCAGGAAACATAATTTTTTGTTGTACAACTTAAAATTTTATCTGAGGATCCCCTAGGAAATGATATCACACAGAGGAATAAAAAAAAGTAACTGCTATTTGCACCTGGAGAATTATTTCAATGCTCTGATACTGAATTCCTTGAAATATGTTCCATATACAGAAAAGGCAGTTTCATGGGCAGCTGTACTGGACACAGAAAATATAACCTGCTCCCTTTTAATATTGCTAATGTACATAGTGAAGCTCTGAAAGGAACTGTATTGAAAAATTTGAGTCAATTTTTTAAACACACAATTTAAAGACATAAAAGCATCATTTAAAATTTCCTTCAAATGAGTGAAGAGTAACAAAACTCAGGGAAGGGAATGGCAGACCACTTCAGTATTCTTGCCTTGAGAACCCCATGAACAATATGAAGAGGATGAGACAGTTGGATGGCATCACTGACTCAATGGACGTGAGTTTGAGCAAGCTCTGGGAGTTTGTGATGGACAGGGAAGCCTGATGTGTTGCAGTCCGTGGGATCACAGAG
The DNA here is from genome assembly GCA_007570785.1 of Antilocapra americana. Classification (NCBI taxonomy): domain Eukaryota; kingdom Metazoa; phylum Chordata; class Mammalia; order Artiodactyla; family Antilocapridae; genus Antilocapra; species Antilocapra americana. The sequence continues at coordinate 11,891,058 of ML661325.1, read as the reverse complement.
TTGGACATGACTGAGCCACTGAAATGTACAAAACTCATTGTGTGTAAGAATGTGAGGGCAGAACAAAAAATAATTTTAAATCCTTCCTAGACAATAATTTTGTTTATAGCAATTGGGTCTGGTAAAACAGAGATACAGCCAAACCTTTAAATAATGACTTTATTTATAATAAAAGTGAAAAACTATGTTTCCCAAAATAAAAAGTACCACGTAAGTCAGTGTAAGACTACACATGAAAAAACTTGTCTTATTTCCCCTCTCTTCATCTTCTTTCTTTCACCTTCTTTCTCTTACCCTTCTTCCTTCACTTGCTGAAACATTTGGAGGCAATAAAAGAGAATGAAATACTGATACATAAAGCAACAAAGGTCGACTTTGAGAACATTGAAAACCGACCTGTGAAAAATTTCAGCTTTCAAAGACCACATATTGTATGATTCCATCCATTATAAATACCTAGACCAGGCATATCTAGGTGGCTTCCCAGGTGGTGCTAGTAGTAAAGGACCCGCCTGCCAATGCAGAAGACCTAGGAGAAGTGGTTTGATCCCCGGGTGTGGGAGACCCCCTGGAGGAGGAAATGGCAACGCACTCCAGTCCTCTTGTCTGGAGAATCCCATGGACAGAGGAGCCTTCAGTACATAGATTTGCAGAGTCAGACAGGACTGAAGCGACGCAGCACACAGACGTATCTACACGTGTTAGCCTAGTGGGTATTTACGGTTTGCATGGGGTGGGAGAAGGTGATAGTGTGGGCAGTGAATGGGGAATGATGGCTAATGAGTATGGAGCTTCTTTTGGGGTAATAAAAGTGTTTCAAGATTCATGGCGATGATTGCAAAACTAGTGAACATACTGAAAAACATTTATATTTTAAAACAATGAATTTTGTATTGTGTATGTGTGTGCTCAGTTGTGTTCAGCTCTTTGTGACCCCAGAGACTGTAGCCCACCAGGCTTCTCGGTCCATGGAATTGTCCAAGTAAGAATATTGGAGCAGGTCGCCATTTTCTCCTCCAAGGGATCTTCCTGAACCAGGGATCAAACCCAGGTCTTCCTGTGTCTCCTGCATTGGCAGGCAGATTCTTGATCACTGTGCCACCTGGAAGCCTGAATTTTATAATGTATAGACTATATCTCAATAAAGCTGTTATTTAAAAACAAACTATATATGTATTACACACACGTATGTATATTATATGTTTATACACAGACATATGTTTACACATATGCATACACACTGATTTATTGATACATTGATTACTTAATTTGTTTTGCAAACTGATTTAGTCAGGAATCATGTAGAGAATAGTTTTTCTTACAATTCTCTAAAGCACTGAGGGAGACTGAATCCTTTTTTTGTGCTCCAAATACCTACCTTTTAATTCTGGCTTGGACACTAGAAGTGGATGTGGCCTTCAACTTTTCTAAATTCTAGTTTATTCAGATATAAGATGAGTAAGAGAGTCAGATTTTTTGGTAAAAATTGTTTATTTATGCAAAGTATTCTTCTTGGTCTCTTGAGTTTTCTGAACTTCAGTTTCTGTAATTTATATCATAACACTCATCTAACTCACTGTCTATTTATGTAATTTAAATCAGATATTGCAATTAAATATCTTAGTTCAGAACTTGGCACAGTAAGTGGCAGCTGTACAAATTACTCTTATCTTTACTTTTGTTGTTACAACACAGTTCACCTGTCGCACAGCACCCATGTCCTGGCACACAGACCCTTCTTACCCTGCTTTTGTATCCTTGTTCCTCTGTCTTCAATTATATTTTTCCGCTTAGTGCCTATTATATATTCAGCTTTATCTTTCAGAAATTGTGGCTGAAATAAGTTAACTGTATGATGTTTCTATGCAGATAAATGTTGGTAAGTCTGTGTACAAATTTCTCACTATATTAAATTCTGTGTGGTAGGTAGTTGTATGTATCTTCCTGCAAAAATCTGTTTTTGTTGTTGGGAATAATATATATGAACACAGGTATAATGCAATTTGGAAAGAGATCAGTACCATGCAGAGGTTTAAAAAAAATTAAGGGAGAAGGATTTATTTGTAGATGAAGTATAGGGGGATAGACATTCTGAATTGGAGCAATTTGTAAAGGAGGAAAGATATGGAAAGCAGAATATGGCCATCCAAAGAGGTCCACGTCCTAATTTCTCTGATCTATGAAAATGTTACTTTAAACGACAAAAAGGAATTCAGGTTGCAGATGGAATTAAGGTTGCTAATCAGCTGATCTTCAAATAACTATCCTAGGTTATCAAATGAACTCAATGCAATCACTGGGGCCCTTAAAAGTGGAAACTGGAGGCAGAAGAGGAGAACCAGCCAGAGAAAGATGTGACTATAGAAATAGGTACAGGAAGGTACAGTATTGCCAGGTTTGAAGATTGAACTGGGGCACAATCCAAACAAATGGGTGACCTCTGGAAACTGGAAAGAGCATGGAACCAGGTGTTCTCTGGGCCCCCAGAAAGCTACACAGCCAGGCCAGCTTTTTTATTTGAGTTCGGTGAGATCTGTGTTTACTGCTAACATTCAGAACTGTAAGATCTATTTTTTTTCTTAAACCACTAAGTTTTTGGCAATCTGTTATAGCAGCAATAGAAAACCACAACCAAAGGGTATGGTGGCATGGTTTCTCTCCATGGAAATTTGTGTTTTTAATGGAAAGGTCACTGACTCAGGACTTGCCTAGTGGTACAGTAGTTAAGGCTTCACCCTCCAATGGAAGGGGTGTGGGTTTGATCCCTGGTCAGCGAGCTAAGATCCCCACATACCTTCGGGCCCAAAAATCCAAAGCATAAAACTGAAGCACTGTTGTAACAAACTCAATACAGACTTTAAAACTGGTCCACATAAAAAAATCTTTAAAGCAATCACTGACTTCTTCATTCATCCATTTATTGAACAAATAGTTGTTGAGTACGTCTCCAGGCACAATTTCAGAAGCTGAGATTATAGCTGTAAATCAGGCAAGATGCTTGTCCTCTGAGAGCTCAGAGATTAGTGAGAGACATACGATAGACATATAAACATTTAAATCATCAGAAACTTAAAGATCAGAACAGATACATTATTCATTCCATGAATACTGACTGAGCACCTGATATGTGAAGTCCTTGTTGCTATCACTTAGGGTGTAAGTGATGGTCATTAAAGGCAACAAAGAAAAGTTCTTCAAAGCAGAGATAATGGAACCTCAGCATCTAATTTTCACTTCCACCTTCTTTTATTAGCTCATTACCCTGGGCAAATTACTTAGTCTCTATGTGTCTCAAATTCTTAATCTGAAAAATAGGGATAATAAAAGTTTATAAATCATAAGGGTGTTATGAGGATAAATGGATTACAGTATTTAGAAAGCACTTGGTGTAGTACCTGACTCATCATGCACATAATGCAATTGTTTGATAAAAAGAATAGGGATACCATGAGATTGTTTCGTCCACATAGAATTCACGGTCTGAGTGGAGAGGTGTACATATATTTTTAAAAGTATGTATTATGAAAAATATTTGATCCTGATATTCATATAAGATGAGGTCTAGAGTATTGGGGACCATGAAAAGTATGTTTTCCTGGAAACATGGAGACTTCATGCCTTTATGCTTGGAAAAGTAACTCTCCCTTGTTCAGCTGGTTCAAACAACTCTGAGGAAGGAGCTGACTTGGCATCTTCCAAGCAACAGGGGCAGATGAGGTCATGATACAAGTTTTTGTTATCTTCCACAGGATCCAGTATATAAGAAATGGGGAAAAGACAATTCATTTTTCATAGATCCTTCATGTGCTTTTTGTGTGGGCTAGAGTCTCTAATGCTTCAGTTCAGTCCATTTCCAGCTTTTCAGTAAGATCAGTATTTCAAACTAACAATAGATTCTGAAAGCATGTACAGGTTTGAGCATCCCTGGGCATGTGCACACATACACGTGTGTGTGTGTGTGTGTGTGTGCTGGGTTGTAATATTATGCTCCACTTCTAATTTCTATACTGCTGATGTAACAGTGAAAAACAGGAGAGACAGGTCTACAGAACTGAGCAGGCAATCGACAGCAAAGCAAATCCTATTTATTTATAAAGGATGAAGCTACATAAAGGACAGAAAAAAAAGTGAAAGAGGAGAAAGAGAAAAATATACCCAAGCGATTGACCCTGGGGATGCCCAGTAGCTAAATAAGAATCTCTGGATCCTGCTGAATTTTTTTCTTCTTCTTTAAAACTGCCATTCAGGATATAGATATAAGACGTTTATGGTCAGGAGTACCTCTTCCTTAGACACCACCTCTGCCAAACAACATCATTCCCACCTTTTGGTCTGTCCCATGGAGGGTATGGGAAGGGCCCCTGCAGTCAGGGGAGTGAGCAATAGGTGATCCTAACCATGGGAATCCAGCCAATCCATTAGAGTGTCCCCCTGGGACGGCAGTGAAAAGTAAACAGAGAAGGAAAATTGAGGAGCAGCTATTAATAATTCTGGAGTGACCAGAAAACAATAATCTGGTAGCATTGTGAATGAGTATTTAGATTTTCAGTATCAATAAGCTCAGGGGTTCATCCCGACTCCTTGTGTGATCCAGCACCCAGCCTGCATTTGAAGAGTAAGGTGAGGTTGTCATCAAAATCATTCATTCAGATCACTGCTTACCCCACCTTTCCAGCTGTCTCTCTCTCTCTCTGTATGACCTGCCTTCACATCTTCATGTGCTTTTCTCATCTGGAGTGTCTTTTCCCCTTCTTTTCTGGATTTGGACACACAGCTGATCAATCACTAGCTGTTCTTACAGCTCTCTCAATCTTTCATTCATTCAGTGATGTCACTGAATGCCCGTCATAACTCACACTATCATTTGGTTAGTACTTGGTATGTGCCAGGGGCAAGAATCATGCCTTGGTTTTGTTTATTAATTAATAAACCATAGTTGTTTATTCTTGAAAAAGTATTATGAGATACACATTTTTACCCCAGTTATCCACTAAGATCACATAATTAGGTAGTGCCAGAGAAGAGCTTGGACACTGTTGAACTCAAAAACCTATGGCTTAGAGCTTTAACCACTGGGCTCCCTGGCCAGCAGTGCCGGGGGTAGGTGCTGGGGATCCTGGCCTCAAAGCAGCCGGTTCCTCCCAGGAGTGCCTTCAGGTTCACTGGGCCAGACAGAGAAACCGCTGATTTCTATACAGTAGAATGAGAACCATGGTTGGCAGGGGGGCTGTTGATTTGGGGTACAGGAGAGGAAAAGGTTCTTGGCAAGCCATTGAGCAAAATCTTAAAAACTGAATAGAGAAAATCAAAAAATGGTGTTCCTAGCAGAGTTAAGAGAATGTGCAGAGAGACACGCTGTTTGGGGAACTGAATATAGTTCACTAGACTTGGGGGATAGGGGTGTGAACAACCTGGGGGTAGTTTATTAGGAAGTGATGCTAGAACATTAGGAGAATGATTTATAGAGGATTGAATATATATATATATATATATATATATATAAAACAATATATATATTGTTATGTGGTGCTAAGATTTCTCATCCTGGAGATTATTTTTAACTTATCTTTTTTGTAATATAGTTGTTTTACAATGTTGTGTTAATTTCTACTGTATAGCAAAATGTCTAGCATAGTCGTTGTCCAGTCTCTCAGTCGTGTCTGACTCTGCAACCCCGTGGACTGCAGCACCCCAGGCTTCCCTGCCCTTATCAACCATGCATTGACATACACTCCCTCCCTTTGTGGTTATCTGAATGGGAAGGAAGTCCAAAAATGTGTTAAGATTTCTTTAAAAATTTTATCCTGAGGACATCAGGGAGTCATCCATAAAGTGCCTGGTAAAAAAAATCAACCACCTCTGAAAGAGAATGAGTGGCAGGCAGTTGACTAGTGGCAAGACAGTGTTATGTTTACGTTAGAAGTTGAGAAAACGTGTTGAAGATCCCTGGAAGGAATGGCAGTGCGCTCCAGTATTCTTGACTGGAAAATTCCATGGACTGAGGAGCCTGGTGGGTTACAGTCCATGTGGTCACTGAGTTGGACACGACTGAGCACGCATGCACACATGTATGATGTGACATGTGCTGGTAGAGGTTTAAAGGACATGCTAAGGAAACATGGAGAGGGGAGATTTAGAACAGTCCCATGGGGTGAGAGGTCAAGGATGACATCGAAGAGGGAGTAACTCACAGTGTATGTGCAAGGAAAATGCAAATTATCAAGAAAAGAAGGGAGGGAGGATATTCCAAACAAAGAATAGAACGTGCTTGTAGGCAAAGAGCCGTAAAACTGCAAAGGGACCACTGAACAGATCTTTGAAAGGTGGGAAACAGCAGATCCTTCTTAGGGCATGGTGAGAGATGAGAGAAAGTTCAAACTACAAAAGGCTTATGTACTCAACTAAGCCATTTATAAGTAGTCCTGTAAGCTGTTATGAGACTTGGAAGGATATTTAGGAGACAGAAATGAGCAAATTTGATTTCTTGGACTATTGCTCTGACAGCAATTGAGTAGGTAGATCAAAGGGGTGGGCAGCTGGATATAGAAAACAAAAACAGCTAGAAGACTGTGTCAGTAATCCAAAAGAGAACTTATGAAGACTTCAACTAAAAATATGGTGGTGAAATGGGAATGAGTGCAAGAATTTTTCATGTCACATGTAAAGAGGAAATGAAGATGACTCATGTTTCTGACTTTGGTGACTGAATAGAATCTGTCACTGAGGTAGGATATTCCAGAACAAAAGCTGGTTTCAGTTAATGATGCCTCCATACTAGATGTGGCCAGTGTGGAATGTGTGTCAAACATTCGAGTTGAGATGTTTAGAAAGGGTTTTGAAATCCAGACTTAAAAGATGTAAGCCACGAGTGTGCATACCAATAAACGTGGTTCCCTTATTCCTTTGTATTTGATCCTAAACTGTTGCTCTTGTTTACCTTTTTCTAAACAGTTCTGTTTACACAGAAGTCTGTTAGAGGCTGCTGCTAAGTCGCCCAGTCGTGTCCGGCTCTGTGCGACCCCACAGACCGCAGCCCACCAGGCGCCCCCGGCCCTGGGATTGATTCTCCAGGCAAGAACGCTGGAGTGGGCTGCCATTGCCTTCTCCAGTGCAGGAGAGTCAAAAGTGAAAGTGAAGTCGCTCAGCCGTGTCCGACTCCCAGCGACCTCATGGACTGCAGCCCACCAGGCTCCTCCGTCCATGGGATTTTCCAGGCAAGAGTACTGGAGTGGGGTGCCATTGCCTTCTCCGGTTAGAGGATTCTTAGTGCCCAATTCTGAATTTAATGAGGTGCTGCTTCAGTTTCACAAGCTATAAATGCAATCCTCTAACAAAATCTCAAGTAGACATTCTAATTTCATGAAGACTTGTGACAGTAGGAGAACATCTTCTACAGAACTTCTAAGACCCAAAGAGAAAGCAAATCCTTTCTAACCAATTTCTTGGTTTCTCAGTCTCCATTTTTCTTCTGGTACCATTGGCATCCTATCTGCCCAACCTGAACTCTGACTACAGCCAGGGGTACATTTAGACCAGCTCAGCATGACGCAAGAAGCTGCTTCCACAGCCACAGCCGATGCCCTTGGTGAGGCGCCCGTGTTTCTCAGAGTGTGCCAGGCTGGATAGACGGTGACACGCGGTGGCACTTGGACAGCACCTTGCAGGGGTGTTTCTCATGCTGAGCTGCCTCCCATGCAGAGCCTCATTGCTATCCCCATAGCAGACTTCTGGAATGGGAATTGTCACTGTTTAAAAAACAATCTTCTCTAATACGAGCACTGTGTTTGGCACTGGAGTTGTGGAGCTAATACCTACTGTTCAATAGTTGAAAGTCTAGACGGAGAAAGGAGAAATGTTGTATGACACTCCTTATATGTGAAATCTAAAAAGAAATGCTACAAAGGAGCTTATTTACAAAACAGAAACAGACTCACCGACTTAGAAAATGAACTTATAGTTGCCAGTGGAGAATGATGCGAGGAAAGGATATTTAGGGAGTTTGGGAGTAACAGGTACACACTGCTATATTTAAAACGGATAACCAACAAGGTCCTACTGTGTAGCACATGAAGCTCTGCTCAGACTGGATGGGAGCGAGGGTTTGGGGGAGAATGGATACATGTATATGTATGGCTGAGTTACTTTGCTGTGCACCTGAAACTGTAACAACATCGTTAATTGGCTATACTCCAATATAAAATAAAAAGTTTAAAAAATGAATTTTGAAGCAGCGTAGGGAGCAAACAAAAGTAGAAAGAGACAGGAAGCAGGGGGAAACACAGAAGGCAAAAAAAAAAATGTCTAGAGAAGATAACACACAGAGATATTTACAAAACTATGTGAGAATACAAGGACAACCCTGGAGGTGTGCAGTCGGAGGTGATAGGTGAGTGACTTTAGAAAATCCCTCAGTCATACAACCTGCACTATTTTAATTTTTTTACTGAACTAATGGAGCAAAGTTGTATATCTTACCTCGTTTTCTAGGCAAATCTGATTAAAAATCTAACCTAAGGAAACATCAGATTATTTTTTTTACCCTATGTGAAATTTGTGTAAGTATAGACTATCAATTTTCCTTTCTCTAAATGGAAAACTTAATTAGAAGCCTTCCACTAGAATGAATATATAGATTTTGAATGTTTTCTTCATTTCTCATATTGCTGTAAAAAAATAATGGCCTCTAGAGGTCGCTGATGGGCTAATTTGCAAGTGGTTACTTTATCTTTGCTTAGAATTCATCCTCTTAAAGGATTATGTGTGTATACATGAAAACTGGTGCAAAAAAGAAGTCTCCTTTGACACGTATGCATTATTTTAACCACCCATAGACAATCATGACCCGCTTCAGTATAGTGCTATTTCTTATGGAACATTTGGCAATATAGTTCTGTAGCTGGAATTATCTTGAGAGACCTTTAAGAAATCCCTGTCAATTTATAGTATTAAGTACCTCTTCCTGATAAGGAGCATCACTGATGCTTGAGCATCATTGATTAATCACAGACTGTGACCCTAAAGAGAATTTAAGGCTAGTAAATGTATCCATTTTCCATATGAGAAACTGAAGCCCAGAGAGAAAATGTGATTTGCCCAAGGTCACTCAAAGAGTTAATTACAGAGTACAGATTAGAACTAACAACCCCTCATGTCCTCCCTGCTCCATTTTCTTTAGTCCAGAGATTTGAACTCTTGAGTTCAGCAAGTTTCATTAATTAACCTTTACTTAGAGTCTAACACATGCCAGCTATATGTTTTGATGGATGTTGAGATGAATTGTGGTCTCTGATATAGTGAGGACATGGACACGGATACAGGTGATTATGAAGAGGTTCTTTTTTTTAAATTTTCTTTACTTTATTGTGTTGGTTTTGCCATACATTGACATGAATCCACCATGGGTATACATATGTTCCCCCTCCAGAACCCCCCTCCCTCCTCCCTCCCGATTCCCTCTCCCTGGGTCATCCCGGTGCACCAGCCCCGAGCATCAAACCTGGGCTGGCGATTGATTTTACATATGATAATTAACATGTTTTAATGCCATTCTCCCATATCATCCCACCCTTGCCCTCTTCCACAGAGTCCATGAGACTGTTCTATACATCTGCGTTTCTTTTGCTGTCTCGCATGCAGGATTCTCATTACCATCTTTCTAAATTCCATATATATGCGTTAGTATACTATATTGTTGTTTTTCCTTCTAGCTTACTTCACTCTGGATAATAGGCTCCAGTTCTGTCCACCTGAGTAGAACTGCTTCAAATGAATTTTTTTTAATGGCTGAGTAATATTCCATTGTGTATATGTACCACAGCTTTCTTATCCATTCATCAGTTGATGGGCATCTAGGTTGCTTCCATGTCCTGGCTATTGTAAACAATGCGGCGATGAACATTGGGACATAAAAATGGCTAACAAACACATGAAAAGATGCTCAACATCACTCATTATCAGAGAAATGCAAATCAAAACCACAATGAGGTACCACTTTACACCAGTCAGAATGGCTGCAATCCAAAAATCTACAAGCAATAAATGCTGGAGAGGATGTGGAGAAAAGGGAACCCTCTTACACTGTTGGTGGGAATGCAAACTAGTACAGCCACTATGGAGAACAGTGTGGAGGTTCCTTAAAAAACTGCAAATAGACCTGCCATTTGACCCAGCAATCCCACTGCTGGGCATATACACCGAGGAAACCAGAATTGAAAGAGACACGTGTACCCCAATGTTACTTTGACTCAAGGAGGGACTTCCCAGGTGGCTCAGTGGTAAAGACTCCACTTGCCAATGCCAGAGACACAGGTTTGATCCCTGGGTTGGGAAGATCCCCTGGAGAAGGAAATGGCACCCACTCCAGTATTTGGGCCTGGAGAATCTCATGGACAGGCAAATCTGGCAGGCTACTGTCCATGAGGTCATAAAGAGTTGGACATGACTGAGCAACTAAACACTGGCTCAAAGATGACTTTAAGGAAGCCAGGTTCAAAAATAAAACTGGGGTCTTCCTTGATGGTTCAGTGGCTAAGACTCCATGCTCTCAATAAAGGGGACCTGAGTTCAATCCCTGGTCAGGGAGCTAGATCCCATATGCCACAATGAAGACCCAGTGTAGCCAAGTAAATAAACATATTAAAAACAAAGACACACATTTAAACAAAAATTTGAAAAAAAAAAACAGCTGAATTTATTGCTGATGGTCCAGAAGGCCATGCATAAGCCCAAAGCTGAACACTCCCTGGAACAGCCAGATTCCTGAACTATTAGTTCAGGGAACTTCTAAACTTTTAGACTTTGGCTGAATGCAAGCAAAAGGTATACTCCCTGAGCTGTGAAAGCCATCTCCAAATCCCCTAGAGATTTAATAAGACTGAAAATCGTACTGGCTCAGATGGCTTAAGTACAGCCTTGTTGTATATGCATAAATGATATATACTGAACGCAGGTGACTTCTAGGAAGCCATGCCAAGGATGAAAACAAAGTGAAAATATATGAAGTGGCACAGGTCAACTATTCAAATCTGCATAAAAATCCAAAAAGGTTTGATAAAGGTAATAATACAAAAAGCATAATTACCTTTCTAGTTTCCTTTTTCAATAAAATTTGCATAAATATATTCCCAATGTACAATTTTCAGGAAAAAATCAGATAAAACAATATCTACAAAATTACATTGTTTGGACCTTAGACATATAGGAATATTAATATATTTGACAATAACAGCACAGAGGGGATTGAATGAAATAAAGCTTATGTTGGAACAAGGAAATAGCAATAGATGTTAACTCAAATCCATAGGGGTAAATAAAGAGAACTGCAGATGATACATAAGGAGGTTAATCTTTTTTTCAAAAGAACTCTATAAATATTGTTAAGTCCTCCTTTGTTCTCTTAGCCTCTTTAAATGTGTGATTATATAAAACAATACTTAAACAGCATATTTTCAGTGTTTTCTTTAAACATGTATAAGATTCATATGTATCATTATAATGATGACACAGGAAAATGGAAGACAACGGACCTCTGCATAAGTAATGTTTCTGCCTGGTTTTGGAGTTAGTGTCAATTTCAAGTAGATGCCAATGTGATATATATTATAAGGTCTAGAGCAATTGCTAAGAAAATAACTTAAAACTTAGCTAAAATTTGTTAAAGGGGGTTAAAGTGTGTACAAAATAATATTCACTTAATGCAAAAGAAGGTGGTAAAGGAAGAACAGAGTTTCAAATTAGTCATGAGACATAAGGGCTTCCCTTATAGCTCAGTTGGGAAAGAATCTGCTTGAAGTGCAGGAGACCCAGGTTCGATTCCAGGGTTGGGAAGATCCCCTAGAATAGGATATGTCAACCTACTCCAATATTCTTGCCTGGAGAATCCCACGGACAGAGGAGGCTGGTGGACTGCAGTCCATGGGCTTCAAGAGTTGGCCACCATTTAGTGCCTAAACCACCACCACCACCACCATTAGACATAAAGAAAATGAGAACCACAATGGCAGATGCAAATCCAAACATATCGAGAAAGCATTTAACATGAATGGCTTAATGAACCCAATAAGAGGACAGAGATCATCAGACTGAATTTAAGAAATCTAACTATATGTTGTTTACAGGAGATACATTTTAGATTCATGGTACTGATAATTGAAAAGGATGGTAAAACAATATACTGCCTAGACATCAGCTATCCCAGAACTGGAGAGGTGGTGTGCATACCGATGTGTCTGGAATCTCCAATTCCTTTGTCAACTCATTCTTTACTGTGCCTTAAACATGTCTATATATTTATATCCCGATGGACTATTTCATTCCTGTGCATCAATGTGATATTTTTTTCAAATACATGAGGAAAGTATCCCTAACCTAATATTTAAGGCAGGTTCACTGATAGTCACTCTCAGAGACTACTGGGGAGTCATTCATGATATTAATTACCATTGTAATTAAGTGAATAATTATATAAGGAATATGTGATGTTTTTTTAATCAGATCCTAGTAAGAGCAGAGACTGAGTTGGCTTTGTTCTTTTCTATGTCTGCAGCATTTAGCATGGAGTCTAGAATATATCATCTGTGTTTATAGAAATGAATAAATAAATACACAAATTATCCTATAAGCTTATAGGAAATTTAAATTCTGCCCCTACTCCTAAGGGTCACACAGTGAACAAATAGGAGTTTCTTATAACCTATGTTTCTTTTTTAAAAGATTTTCTGATATATATTTAATATGGTTTTATGCTATCATGATAGATAATTCAGTCTTGTATCTAGCCATGTTTTGCAAATTATGACCTCTGTACCACTCCTGGAACATGAGATGATTTTAAGGGTTACATGGATGAATAATCATATCTTTAATAATAATAATCATATCTTTTAATGTGTATCAGAAAAAAAATGTAAATATAACTCTGAATAGCTTAAGGTACTCAGAAAATAAATACAAATATAAAAAGTTGATTGAAAATTCCCTATTATCCTAAAAGTAGATGCAAATGAGTGAAATTTAGGAAAGTATGACCTCATTTTTCTTTAAAAATTATGCTAAACTTTTGATTGATAAAAGTAAAATACATGATTTTAGAAAAACTATATAAAGATGGGGCTTCCCTGATAGCTCAGTTGGTAAAGAATCTGCCTGCAATGCAGGAGACCCTGGTTTGATTCCTGGATTGGGAAAATCCTTTGGAGAAGGGGTAGGCTATCCACTCCAGTGTTCTTGGGCTTCCCTGGTGGCTCAGCTGGTAAAGAATCCACCTCCAAATGGAACCTGGGTTCGATCCCTGGGTTGGGAGGACCCCATGGAGGAGGGAAAGGCTTCTCACTCCAATATTCTAGCCTGGAGGATTCCATGGACTGAGAGTCAGACACCACTGAGTGACTTTCACTTTCACTTTTTATATAAGGATGAAAAATGAAAGTAAAAACTTTACCATATACTGTTCCCGATCTCTTTTAATATTTTCTACTTTAGTTTTTTATGGTAGTTATCATCCTAACAGTAGCAAATATAAATAGAAACTATTTTTTGATACCCCATTATTACAAGTAAGGGATTTAGCATGATAACACATTACTTCAAGACTTTGCTTACCAATTTTTTAGTGCACTAGCCTGGTCATGCTGCCATAACTCAAAATACCACAGACTTGGTGATTATAGCCAGTATTTCTTAAAGCGTTCTTAATTGAATAGTTGTATTAGGACTAACGGAGACACTGGTAAAATACAGATTCTCAGGTCCTAGTCTGAGTGTATTTTGGGAAGTCAAGATGGGTTTATGTGTCTACATTTTCAACAACTCTTCAGGTGGTTTTGTTGTCAGTTTCCCTGTACTGCATACTGGGGCTTCCCTGGGGCTCAGTGCTAAAGAATCTGCCTGCCGATACTGGAGACTTAGGTTTGATCCCTAGGTTTGCAAGACCCCCAGGAGAAGGAAATGGCAACCCACTCTAGTATTCTTGTCTGGGAAATCCCATGGACAGAGGAGCCTGGCGGGCCAGTCTATGGGGTCCCAAAAGAGTCCGACACGACCTAGCAACTAAACAACACCACCACTGCATACTGCTCATATGTCTATACATGGTGGAATAAACATTTACTTGAATAACTAGAGTCTTGACTGAAGAATAGACATGAAGGAGACAGTAAATGGAAAAAGAAAGACATTCAAGGAGAGTTAATAAGTGCAAAGGAACTGCAGCAGGGACTAATTTGATAGATTTGGTGAACTGGAGCACAGAACAGAAGTAGCGCTGGACCACAGAGATGGAGGGCAGGAAAGGAAGCTGCAGAATTAGGCATCCATTGGGTCACTAACACTTGGCATGTCATGAGAAGGCATTTAAATTTTAACTTATAGATTACACATAAGAGAACAGAACAGTTCAGTCTGGTAACCATATGGCAGAAGGATTAGCTTTCAACTCTGATCACTGATGCACATGACCAGGAAGACCTCTAGTAAAGAACAGCCCAGCCAACTCTCAGATTCTCTGAGATGCAGAGGATCTCACTGCCCAAAGAAGCTTTTGAGCCCAAACCCATCATTGAACAGTGGAGGAAATTTTCTTAAGGGAGACGACTTTCCCAGGGTTGAGCAATGGTTACATTTTGTCAGAGCTAGGATCAACCCCAAGTTTTTTAGCTTCTAGTTCAGTGCTTTGAATTGTGTGTGAAAATTTATAAATAATACTTTGTATTTATATCTCAACTAACAAAACTTTTATATATAAAAGTTAAAACTATAAAACTAAGTTCTATAGATTAGATGTCCAAGTTGTCTTATTCAACTTTGGCTTACATGTTTTTTTTTCCAAAATAATTTCACCTTGTGAAATTACCTTAAGTGATTTTTCTGATTTTGAACTTATACTTGCAGGCTTACCCCTACAAAAGGAAAAAATTCTCTGTATATTGAAAAAACTTGCTGAGACTGGATATGTATATCATCTGTGTATAATCTAATATGTATATGTGTCTGTATATATATTACTAATAAATGCTCCTACGGCACTAGCAATAATATATCATGTGCAAATTAGTGTCTGAATTAATGTTGTGTAGCTAGAGCTAGGGAAAAGGAATCTATTTTATTACATAATAAAATGTTTTTAATTGTTGAACTAGAACAGTTTTATTATATACCATTACTTTCGGAAGCAACACCAACCTTTTCACTAATCAAAAAATGTTATCAGTCATAGAAAGCCTGAAAATAAACTAAAGAATAATACTCCTCAAAGGGGGGAAGAAACTGAACTAAAGTGACACAAGTACGGTTTTGAATACAAAGTGGGACATAATTAAGGAGCAGGTTTATAGCAGAGCTTACACACATTTAGCTTTTTGAAGTCCGTTGTTTATACAAGAGCTTTGAAGTGTTAGCTTCTGTTTTCATTTTAATTCAGAATTGAGAGATTCTATAAAATACAGATTTCAACAAAATAAAGTGAGGCTTATTTTCCCTCTGTCATTGCTTTAATTAAAGACACATTTTGATGCTGTGCATTAAGTCTCATTTTAGATTTAAAGTCAAGGAAATATCCCATGTTAGCATGTTGGTCTTTTTACAGAAGTTTATGTAATATACTTTATGTATGCATGTAGATATTAGCCATATTATATACACACACATATATATACACACATGCGTGATAAGAGTTAATATTTTCAAAGAATGGTTCACAGTAATAATTTGCATAAAGCTTTACAGTTATAATGAACCAATGCACTTTAAAAATATTTTTATCAATAATTTTTTTTGCTCAATGCTTCCTTTCCAGGCACTGTCTAGATGTATTCATTCATTTGGCTATTCCAGAAGTATTCATTGAATGCCTCTGTGTATCAGGAATCATGTTCATGTACCCAATCCTTGCCATTATGGATAGTCTAATGAAAGGACACATCGTAAATGAGAAGGCAGAATCAAACTTTGTAGAGTTAAGTTTTTTTTTCACTTGCAAAATGGAAATAATACCGTCTGCTTTTGTTCTTCC
Organism: Antilocapra americana; assembly: GCA_007570785.1. Classification (NCBI taxonomy): domain Eukaryota; kingdom Metazoa; phylum Chordata; class Mammalia; order Artiodactyla; family Antilocapridae; genus Antilocapra; species Antilocapra americana. Next base: position 11,875,052 of record ML661325.1, on the reverse strand, counting down.
AAAAGTCAAATGAGCTGACTGAATATGAGCAAAAGTTTCAAAGTGTACCTTGAGCAGAATTCAATAAGTGGACATTGAAAATATCACATTAAAAAAGATCTTAGCTTCTCCTTCCTTTGTTTGTGAGGTAAAAAAACTAGAAAGTTAGAAAGTCTACTAGAAAGTTATCCTGGATATAACTGCTTAGAATAAGAAAGCACACTCTAAGGACAGAGGCTATGCCCCCAAGTTGTATGTTGATTTTGCTAATAATTGCTGCTAGGTGAATGATATTCTGCTTGGCGGGGGGGAGCGGAAACACATATGCTTTTGATTGTGAATTCTACTATAAATGTTTCATTCTTCTCTATCTGAATGATTATGTTGAGTCCCTGATCATGAAAGTCTTCCCAGTAAAGGGACCAGAGTCCCAGGTACGATCAATTAATTATTTGGGCTTATAGAGTAAAAGTCTAGGGCAAAGTCTGGGGTTGGAAAACGGTTAGAGATCTGCTTAGAGGCAGAAAGTTTTTAGTGAAGATGGAGATGAACCCCCAAACTCTCTCTGCCCAACTCTTACTTCATTCCCATGTTCTACTAACAATTAGGTAAGAGAAAAGAATGGGATATGCGCATTGAACAAGGGGAGATGGGAGAACTCAAAAGGAAAACAGAAAGTGAAGGAGATAAAAACTCCCTGTCTTTAAGCATGTCGGTGAAAAGCTTCTGGCATAATCTTCAGTTAGAGTGAAAAAATCAGTAGCAAGCATTTACTCCCAAGTTCCTTCTAGTGGAAGGTATATAATTGCCCTAGAAAGCTGAAAGAAGATTCAGGGAATGGGATTTATGCGGCTCCTGCTGAGTGATGTTGATGCATTGGATAAACTAAATGAAGGAGTCTGGGTGATTAATCTCCAACTGGAGACAAAGGGAGAAAGCCAGAGGGCCTCTTAAATAACATATAAGTGACTTTTATCTATTGAAGTCCACAAAAAGCTAAGGGGCAGGTAAGGGAATTAATTATGAGAGTGACAGAACTCCAAAAAGGGTTGAAATTTTAGTCTCAGCAAGTTTACTGTGCTGGGGTCACAGCCCTGGATAAAAGATGTGGGGTGCTGAGACTTGGGGTGAGGTTGTACAGTGGATGTGCTTGAGAATCTAGAAATGCCACATCACTCTGAACTCTACGCCCGTGGAAGTTACTAGCTGTTAGACGCTAGTCCTTCCCAGCTTGCAAACAATGCCGACGCCTTCATCTTGCAAGTCTGTATGTGTTCTCTGATGACAAGATGACAGAGTCATCAAGTCACAACCAACTACAGCAAAGTGCTGGAGCCATGAGGGACGAAAGGGACAAGGGTTTGCTGAGCCTAGTTAACTTCTATTAGCAGGATCCAGGGGCATATTGAGGCTTGTATTCTGAAATGGCTGGGTTTGGAGATGGAAAAATAAATTATAATGAGGGAGACTTACAGAAAAATTGCTCATGGGAATACTTTTCCAAGCTCCATTATTTAAAATGCTAGGCAATACCTAGGAAGGGGATATATACCCATTGCTAGGATGGCTCTAAGAAGTTTAGAGAAAGTGATGACCCATAGAAGTGAAACACAAGTGCCACAACGATTCTGTTCTGTTCTATGAAAAGAGATCAAAAGGTGAAGAGAAGTGAGTTTTATGTCAGAGCAGATGTAACACTTGAATGTTCTATGTTCTTCAGGAAAGCATAGCTGCATCCTTGGGCAAAGAATTTGTCTGCAATGTAGGATGCACAGGAGAGGCAGGTTCAGTGTCTGGACCAGAAAGATCCCTTGGAGAAGGAAATGGCAACTCCAGTATTCTTGCCTGGAAAATTCCATGGACCGAAGAGCCTGGTGGGCTGCAGTCCATGGGGTTGCAAAGAGTTGGACACGACTGAGAGACTCAGCTGAACTGAGTGACTCAGTACACACACACACACACACACACACACACACACACACACGCATCTTAGATCATCACACACACACACACACACACACACACATGCACACACGCATCTTAGAGCATCCCAGGTGGTGCAATGGTCAAGAATGCCAATGTAGGAGACACAGATTCCATCCCTGCATGGGAAATATCCCCTGGAGTAGGAAACAGCAACCTACCCCAGAATTCCATGAACTGAACAGCCTGGTGGGCTGCAGTCCATGGGGTTGCAAAGTGATACACGACTGAGCACACAGATGCATTCTGCTTACCGGAACAGCACAGTGACACTCAGGAGTCAGAGGTGGCCATCTGTCTTTTGTGCATGTGTGCTAAGTCACTTCAGTTGTGTCTGACTCTTTGTGACTCTGTGGACTGTAGCCCGCCTGGCTGCTCTGTTCGTGGGATTCTCCAGGCAAGAAACTGGAATGGGTGGCCATCTCCTACTCCAGGGGATCTTCCCAACTCAGGGATCGAAGTCACATCTCTTATGTCTCCTTGATTGGCAGGTGGATTCTTTACCTCTAATGCCACCTTGGAAAGCCCCTGTCTGTTGTAGGCCAGGGCTAATAGGAGGACTTGGTAGAACTGGGATTCTTGATAGGAATGACAATGACAAAACCCTGAAATAATAGAGGCTTGGTGGCCGGGTTTAACAAAGTGGCTGTGATTACTCTCATGAATGCTAAGATTGTAGTGGGGTTTGGAACATTGACTGTTGAAGAGATATGGAGATGGCTAATAGAACACAGTACCCTTAGGGGCAAGATAGATTAAAAGATGAAACAGTTATGCTCAAGTTATATAATCAAAGTGTGTCAAGGATGGATGGTCAGAAAGCAGACAGCTGGTGCATCAGTGATAGGCTGTTATCCCCTGCTTAGTTTTTGGATCTGAGATAGTTCAGACTTGAATGTCCCAGACCAAAGAAGAGGCATAACCCCCAGGATGATCCTGAAACACTATGATATGGGTACATGGTAATGACTCTCTTATTGGAAGTAGTTAGGGCTACTGATACATGGTGGGAATAAAAGTTAAAATATTTGACATCGAGAGAATCCACTGAGGCATCTTTGGGGAATATCTTACACAATTTTAACCAAGGATAGTGCCCGGAGTCTAAGAAGGGCATGATCACTGGGGGTTAAGAATTCTCAAGGATGAAGGGTCTCTGTACCAGGTAAGCCATTTGGACATGTAGAGGCACTAGTATCAGTAAGAGAGGGACAAGCTGATGAGTGTCGATGCAGACTCAAGGCCCGCTGCAGTGGTGCAGATTGTCTCACTAGTGCTTCTCCTAAGGAAACATTTTCTCTAGAGCAAGAGACCAACCAGAATCTGGGGAAAATTGTTTCCAGAAATTATCACATAAAGCACATGTATCCAAATGGCACAAGAGCTAGACTGTAGATGTTGCTGTGCTGTGTCACCCTCCAGGACTCTGATTTACCCCTGCTGCAGAGTATGATGGCTGCTCATAGCTGAGTCCCTCTCATGAACTGATCTTCAGTGAATGGGGCAGTTTTGCCCAGTGTCACTTTTTCCCCAAGAGCAGACGACCTCCAATGACTGGTTAATGTAAGTGTGTAGTGTCCTGGTCACTTTTGCTCAAGGCTGAATGATTCTGGAAGGCAGGGCCATGCTAGCTCCAGAACTCTTTATAAGATCCCAGGAGACTTTAATTGTAACTGTGTTATAGCTTAGCTGCATGCTCAGTCCTATTCACTTTAGTCTCCAAAGGCGTTGATCCCAAGGATTCATCCTAATGAACTTCCCAGTAATGCCAATCTCTCTGTCAAAGGTTGCTTGCTGAGGACTTTGTCCTATTTTGCATAAATCACTACTGCAAAATAGTTGTATTTTATAGTATTGATGTGTGATTACGACAAATATATATGAAACCCATTTGCACCCATGACTGAACTAAAAGCGCCATGTGGGCAAAAGCAGCATCAGTTTCACTTATCATGTCAGTCCAATATTTGTTGAAGGCCTACATAGATAAATGCACCCAGGAAGGAAAGAATGAAGTCCCTAGTCTAATACCAGCTGCATAGTAAGAGGTCAGTATTTAATAATATTTGTGGTTGCTGTTATGTGTATTATTAATGGGAATCTAATCCATAACAAATTTAGCAAATTAATTTTTTGATAGAAAATGAGTCTAGTTGGTTAATTGGTAAACATATATTGAGTTCCTAACATTAGTCAAAAACTATTGGATTTTAATGATATAAAGATAAAACAATCTTTGGTATCAACCATCTTGCATTTTAATGAAGGATATTGGAAAATGACTTAGTTTGGTAAGAGTTCATTAACATGGAAAATAATTAATGTAATAGTAAGAGAAAAGCTAGGACAATAAATGGATTTAAAATATTTATAACTATGTGAAAAATACATAGAAAATCGGAAGAAAATACTCCAAAATGTAATAACTTTTGGAAAATTACAAGTGTTTTCTTCTTCAGAGTCCTTACATTTTTCATGATTTTTGAGAGTTTTACATTATTATTAATGGATACTATTTTTTTCTTTTAAAAATAATATAATTTTTTATTTTATTTTATTTTTATTATTTTTTTATTGGTTTTGCCGTACAATGACATGATATCACCATGGGTGTACATATGCTCCCCCTCCAGAACCCCCCTCCCTCCTCCCTCCCAACTCCCTCCCCCCGGGAAATCTCAGTGCACCACCCCGAGCATCAATCCTGGGCTGGCGATTGATTTCACATATGATAATTAACATGTTTCAATGCCATTCTCCCATATCATGCCACCCTTGCCCTCATCCACAGAGTCCACGAGTCTGTTCTATACATCTGCATTCCTTTTGCTGTCTCGCATGCTGGGTTCTCGTTACCATCTTTCTAAATTCCATATATATGCGTTAGTATACTGTATTGTTGTTTTTCCTTCTGGCTTACTTCACTCTGGATAATAGGCTCCAGTTCCGTCCACCTGAGGAGAACTGCTTCAAATGAATTTTTTTTAATGCTGAGTAATATTCCATTGTGTATATGTACCACAGCTTTCTTATCCATTCGTCAGTTGATGGGCATCTAGGTTGCTTCCATGTCCTGGCTATTGTGAGCAATGCGGCGATGAACATTGGGGTACACGTGGCTCTTTCAATTCTGGTTTCCTCGGTGTGTATGCCCAGCAGTGGGATTGCTGGGTCATATGGCAGGTCTATTTGCAGTTTTTTTAAGGAACCTCCACACTGTTTTCCATAGTGGCTGTACTAGTTTGCATTCCCACCAACAGTGTATATATTTTTTATTTTAAAAATTTATAGTGTTTTGGTCAATTTATGTTCTAGATGTATATGTGCTCAGACTTTATTGTGTTTGAATTACATTCATGGCATGGTTTGCATTTTGTTTGAAGATATCAAATTCCTGATTTTATTCAGTTACATTCCTAAGGGATACTTTAAATATTCTTTCATCTTTCATCCTTTAAAAAACCAAGAAAAGTATAGTATATATCTTCATCTCCTTGTCATTATGAAATTTATAATTATGTTGTTAAATTAGAAAAGGTTAATATTTCTATATTTAAAACCAGAGAACATTTTTAAAATGGTTCCAAATTTATAGTATGCAAAATTCTCTTCCACACACAATTAATTTATGATTCATTGAATAGCTCTGATATTTTGAATACAGATAGATTTATTAAAATGCAGGGGCTATAATTTAATGGCTGGTTAGTTGGCAGTCTTCCTAGTCCCCCATTGTTGAACTTTAAAAATATGCTTTAATGAACAATTATCATCTTATATTCATAAAGCACATTGTTGAGTAAATAGCTGGAAAACATTATATTATCTAGATTAGATAGATTTTTATATTTTCCTGGTGATAGAAACTAAGATATTTTTCTTCTAAAATTTAGTCCTATGAGTGAAGTTTGTTATTTCTGAACTTGTTTACATAGTTCCAGCCATATCAAGAACTGGAAGTATTTTCAGAGCCAGTCATGGATTTGTGGGTTTAATTAATTATGTGACTCTTTAATTTTATTTTATATTCATCTTTTAAGTTTAATTAATATGTAAACCCACTGTAACATGATAATCAGAGTCAAAATAATTGAATTGCATAAAATGTGAACTCATAGCATTGCGAGGTTAAAGACATGAATAAGCTAGGTCTGTAATGCCACTAGACCAGGAGTTTGGTGATGTCTGTGTGTTATCCAAATTCACATTAGTCTTCAACTGTATGTTGCAGCTGGATTATAATTGTTCATTCAAGCTTAAATGTTTATTGGGAAGATGCTGGGTCTCCTGATTGCTGGTATTTCTATAATGGAGGGAGCAAACTTCAGGAATCTCACAGGTAGTTGACACAGTTTCTCCATCCTGATCTGGGGAAGTGGAGGCATAAGAAAATTGGGAATATGAGGACCCACTTTCCTGCCTGGCCTTTTCCGCTAATCTTTTTCCTCCATTCCTATCTCTTAAGATGAAAATATTAGCCTACCACTATTTAAGAATGGGAACTGGGCAAAGGAGCTAAATTGTGGTGGCAAGAATACACAGAAGAACTGTACAAAAACAGACCTTCATGACTCAGATGATCATGATGGTGTGATCAATCATCTAGAGCCAGACATCCTGGAAGGTGAAGTCAAGTGGGCCTTAGAAAGCATTACTACAAACAAAGCTAGTGGAGGTAACAGAATTTCAATTGAGCTATTTCAAATTCTAAAAGATGATGCTGTGAAAGTGCTGCACTCAGTATGCCAGCAAATTTGGAAAACTCAGCAATGGCCACAGGGGTGGAAAAGGTACGTTTTCATTCCTATCCCAAACAAAGGCAATGCCAAACAATGCTCAAACTACTGCATAATTGCACTCATCTCACATGCTAATAAAGTAATGCTCAAAGTTCTCCAAGCCAGGCTTCAGCAATACGTGAAATGTGAACTTCCAGATGTTCAAGCTGGTTTAGAAAAAGCAGAGGAACCGGAGATGAACTTGCCAGCATACGCTGGGTTATTGAAAAAGCAAGAGAGTTCCAGAAAAAAACATCTACTTCTGCTTTATTGACTATGCCAAAGCCTTTGACTGTGTGGATCACAACAAACTGGGAAGTTCTAAAAGAGATGGGAATACCAGACCACCTGACCTGTCTCTTGAGAAACCTGCATGCAGGTCAGGAAGCAACGGTTAGAACTGGACATGGAACAACAGACTGGTTCCAAATAGGAAAAGGAGTACGTCAAGGCTGTATATTGTCACCCTGCTTATTTAACTTATATGCAGAGGACATCATGAGAAATGCTGGGCTGAAGGAAGCACAAGCTGGAATCAAGATTGCCAGGAGAAATATCAAGAACCTCAGATATGCAGATGACACCACCCTTATGGCAGAAAGTGAAGAGGAACTAAGAAGCCTCTTGCTGAAAGTGAAAGAGGAGAATGAAAATATTGGCTTAAAGCTCAACATTCAGAAAACTAAGATCTTGGCATCTGGTCCCATCACTTCATGGCAAATAGAAGGGGAAACAGTGGAAACAGTGTCAGACTTTATTTTTTTGGGCTCCAACATCACTGCAGATGGTGATTGCAGCCATGAAATTAAAAGACTCTTACTCCTTGGAAGGAAGGTTAGATAGCATATTTAAAAGCAGAGACATTACTTTGTCAACAAAGTTCCGTCTAGTCAGGGCTATGGTTTTTCCGTTAGTCATGTATGGATGTGTGAGTTGGATGGCAAAGAAAGCTGAGCACCGAAAATTGATGCTTTTGAACTGTGATGTTGGAGAAGACTCTTGAGAGTCCCTTGGACTGCAAGGAGATCCAACCAGTCCATCCTAAAGGAGATCAGTCCTGGGTGTTCATTGTTGGAAGGACTGATGTTGAAGCTGGAGCTCCAGTACTTCGGCCACCTGATGCGAAGAGTTTACTCATTGGAAAAGACTCTGATGCTGGGATGGATTGGGGGCAGGAGAAGAAGGGGACGACAGAGGATAAGATGGCTGGATGGCATCACTGACTCGATGAACATGGGTTTGGGTGGACTCCGCGTGTTGGTGATGGACAGGGAGGCCTGGAATGCTGCAATTCATGGGGTTGCAAAGAGTCGGACATGAGTGAGTGACTGAACTGAACTGATACCATTTTAATATATAATATTTCTGAGCCTGTCACCAAGGTTTTATAGTATTAGTGTCCTACAATGTACAAGATATGTTGGCAGGTTTAGATTTGATCAGAGATAATATATAGATAGATACAATGAAACATTGGATTGCCTTAATTATTCTTTAAATTATTTATTTGTCCATCAACAAATATTGTCAGTTTTGTCAGACACTGTACTACACCGTAATCAATAATAGTGAATAAAATAAATCAAATTCCTTATCCTCACAGAGGTCATTGTCTGATTGTCAAGAAAAGGTTGTAAATCAGCAGTTCTGTATTGAATAATAAGTGCTCTTGTGTCAGTGATAGAAGCTGTAAGAATACAGAAGAATATTCCATTGTAGGTGGAAAAATTTAGACATATGGAACTAGTAAGAGATGGGACCAGACTGAATAGGGCTGGTTATATATGTACTTTGGACCAATCCACAGTTTGAGGGTGTACTTTAGTATGTAGAACTTTCATGACATTTCATTCCATAGTTTATAAGGAAGGATGTTGGCAGTTGTGCACTTGGCTTTAGAGGAGTTAGCAATTAGATTTGATTTTTAAGACAAAAATTGGTGGTGGTTAGATTGATATGTTAACCATGGGATCAGCCTCAGAGAATTTTTAGATCTACTATTATGTATTAGGGTGTGCATGCTCTGTCATTCAGCCTCTGACTCTTTGAAACCCTGTGGACTGTGGGCAGGCTCCTCAGTCCATGGCATTTCCCAGGCAGGAGTACTAGAGCCCGTTGCCATTTCCTCCTCCAGGGGATCTTCCCGACCCAGGGATTGAATCCACGTCTCCTGTGTCTCCTGCCTTGGCAGGCATATTCTTTACCACCCGAGCCACCTGGGAAGCCCATTATGTAGTAGAGTAGATGTGAATTTGTCTGCCTTTTCTCAAACATCTGCCTCACTTTGTGATTGTTCACTTGGAACTCTCAATTTACTTTGAGAGGAATGATAAATATTGTATTTATTTACAATAAAGATTTCTAAAGAGGAAAAATCCATGTGTAAAAAAGAGAAATCCAGTCTTTTATACAATTTCAGACCAGGTTGGAAATCCAAAGATCTTTGGCTACCTCTGTTGAAAAACAGTTTTCTGGATCACATTTCTTCCTACTCTGACCTATTTTGTATAGATGCCAAACACTGTCTTCAAACTAAGGTTACAAACCTAAAATGCCGTAATGTGTGCCTGAGTGTACATTGGATAACACTGCAGTGAGAGTTCAGAGAGAAAGTGACATTATGCTTTTTCCATGTATATCATATTAAAATAGAAGTATTCCTTAAAAATCTGAATTTATTTTGGGTGGATAGGTGGATATGGTTTGACAGTTAAGTCAATATCTGTATTTTGAAAAAAAAAGTATATAGTTTAGGATGAGTTCTGATAATACAAATCAGAAAAGTCAATCCAAAAAAGATAGGAATTTATTCTCTTACATAAACTAAGTCCAGAGGCATGTAAGTTAATACTGATGTAGCAGGCTGCAGTCATTAGGGCCCCAGGCTTCTGTTTTTCTGCTCAACTACCCTGATGCTTACCTTCAAAACTAGGAATACTTCATGTTTCATTATGGCCACTGGAGCTCCAGCCTTTTCCACCTTTCAACCCACAACCCCACTGCAGCACTCTCAGAGTAGTTTGCAGAGACAGCCAATCCCTAGAGTTGAGCATCAGTGGCTCTCCAGCCTGGAAGCTCTCTGACTTAAAGACTGTCTTTCGTAATCTTCCATGATTCTGTGACTCTGTCTCCATAGAAACTCTCCAATCACAACCAAAAGATCTAATATGGAGGCCATGCAACGTAAGAGATAGAGAAGGCAACATGAAACTCTGAAGACAAGGCACACGCCCTCTGAACAGAATGAGTGAGAAAGGAAAGGCAGAAAGCATTTCCTACAGCTTAATCATTTCTCTTGAAACAATCTTCCTAGAAATTCAACACAACTCTTTTATTCATATATCATTGGCTATAACTTGTCATGTTTAACAGTAGTGGTAAGAGAGGCTGATAAATTTAATAACTAGACACATCCCAGACTCAAATAAAATGAATTGTCCTACTAAGGAAAGAGGAGAGATGGGTTTTACATGAAAAATGAAAAAGTTTACCATAAACTGATACTTTTCTCTGTGAATAGCAGGTCCAGTTCAGTTCAGTCACTCAGTAACGTCCGACTCTTTGCAACCCCATGAACTGCAGCATGCCAAGCCTCTGTCCATCACCAACTCCCGGAGTCTACCCAAACCCATGTCCATCGAGTTGGTGATGCCATTCAGCCACCTCATCCTCTGTCATTCCCTTCTTCTCCTGCCCCCAATCCTTCCCAGCATCAGGGTCTTTTCCAGTGAGTAAACTCTTCATATGTGGTGGCTGAAGTACTGGAGCTTCAGCTTTAACATCAGTCCTTCCAGTGAACACCCAGGACTGATCTCCTTTAGGATGGACTGGTTGGATCTCCTTGCAGTCCAAGGGACTCTCAAGAGTCTTCAACACCACAGTTCAAAAGCATCAATTCTTCGGTGCTCAGCTTTCTTCACCATCCAACTCTCACATCCATACATGACCACTAGAAAAACCATAGCCCTGACTAGATGGACCTTTGTTGACAAAGTAATGTCTCTGCTTTTTAATATGCTATCTAGGTTGGTCATAACTTTCTTTACAAGGAGTAAGAGTCTTTTAATTTCATGGCTTCAATCACCATCTGCAGTGATTTTGGAGCCCGAAAAATAAAGTTTGACACTGTTTCCACTGTTTCCCCATCTATTTGCCATGAAGTGATAGGACCAGATGCCATGATCTTAGTTTTCTGAATGTTGAGCTTTAAGCCAACTTTTTCACTCTCCTCCTCTACTTTCATCAAGGGGCTTTTAGTTCCTCTTCACTTTCTGCCATAAGGGTGATGTAATCTGCAAATCTGAGGTTCTTGATGTTTCTCCTGGCAATCTTGATTCCAGCTTGTGCTTCTTCCAGCCCAGCGTTTCTAATGATGCACTCTGCATAGCATTTAAACAAGTAGGGTGACAATATACAGCCTTGACGTACTCCTTTTCCTATTTGGAACCAGTCTGTTTTTCCATGTCCAGTTCTAACTGTTGCTTCCTGACCTGCATACAGGTTTCTCAAGAGACAGGTCAGATGGTCTGGTATTCCCATCTCTTAAAGAATTTTCCACAATTTATTGTGATCCACACAGTCAAAGGCTTTGGCATAGTCAATAAAGCAGAAGTAGATGTTTTTCTGGAACTCTCTTGCTTTTTCGATGATCTAGCAGATATTGGCAATTTGATCTCTGGTTCCTCTGCCTTTTCCAAAATCAGCTTGAACATCTGCAAGTTCATGGTTTACATATTGCTGAAGCATGGTTTGGAGAATTTTGAGCATCACTTTAGTAGCGTGTGAGATGAGTGCAATTGTGTGGTAGTTTGAGCATTCTTTGGCATTGTCTTTCTTTGGGATAGGAATGAAAACTGACCTTTTCCAGTCCAGGGAATATAACTAAAAGTGAATCCAGCAGTAGACTATTTTTGTATTTCAGGTATCAATAAATAAATTTCAATATGGTAGTTTAGGCTTCCTTCATGGCTCAGCTGATAAAGAATCTGCCTGCAATGTGGGAGACCTGGGTTTGATCCCTGGTTTGGGAAGATCCCCTAGAGAATGGACCAACACTCACTCTAGTATTCTAGCCTGGAGAATTCCATGAACTGTATAGTCCATGCGGTTGCAAAGAGTTGGACATGGTGGTTTAGAGTTCAGACTGTCTGTGTTATCCTCAATGTTGGCACATTTACTTGGGCAATTCTCCACAGGGTTTCACTTCCAGACTTCATGTGCAGACTTCCATGTCCAGAGCACAAAAAGATGTTTGCTCCTGAGGATTACCGCCCCCCCCAACCCCTGAGAATGTCCCAGCAGTTTTCCCATCATACCTCATGACCTAGCATTGGGTCATAAGCCTGTGCCTGCAGGACCAGTTCTTTAATTTGCAAGGCCAAATTCAAAATGAACGTTCAGGGCTCCTTGCTAAAAGTTAAGATTTATAAGATGAAGATGACAAAGAACTGAACCAAGCATGTATGCGTGCATGCCAATTCATTTCAGTTTTGTCCAACTCTCTGTGATCCCATGAACTATAGCCCACCAGTCTCCTCTTTCCATAGCATTCTCTAGGCAAGAATACTGGAGGGTTGCCATTTCCTCCTCCAGGGAATCTTCTTGACCCAGGGATTGAACCCGCCTTTCTTATATCTCCTGCATTGGTGGCACTTACCACTAGCATCACCTGGGAAGCCCAAACCAAGCATGAGCCCCTTCTACATATGCCCATGAAAATCAGTCTTTTCTGCCTCAGCAGATCAGCTGTCAAGGACAGTGAGTTTAGCATGTTTGGCTTGAATGACGAAGATTCACACTCTGGGGCTAGAAGATATCTTGCCCTCCATGAAGGATGTGTCCTTTGTAAGAGAACATAAACTCAGGCTTCTATTGTGAAAGAAAGTGGGACCAATGCTTGTTGTACAGACAATCCTGGTTTGTTACCCAGGATATTATGAATTTGGAGTTATATTCTCCTGGAAGGAGAAAACAATGTTGACTCCCAAATATCAAAAATCATATTGAAAAATGAAAACAGCTCCTATTTAAATGAAAAAAGTAAGTGGAAAGACCTACTGGCTTTGATTTTTAATCATTCACAAGCAGTAATGATCAAACGTTAGCACATGCCTAAGCATGTACTCCTGGTGAACTATTAATATACAGGTAGGAAGTTTATATCCTCACACCCATCACAGTTAATGAAAACTACAGGTGGGATGACAGACATGGATTGTGATCAGATTCTGATTTTGAGGTGGGCTGCAAGTCTCCACAAACAGGAAAACATTCCAAAACAGATACAATCAGGTGTTCATTTTCATTTCTGTGGATTTTTAGTCCCATGTAGTTCAGTGGTAAAAGAATCTGCCTGACAGTACAGGAGACTCAAGAGATGTGGATTTAATCCCTGGAGTAGGAAATGGCAAGCCGCTCCAGTATTCTTGCCAGGAAAATTCCATGGACAGAGGAGCCTGGCGGGCTACAGCCCATGGGGTCTCGAAAAGTCACACATGACTGAGCACACACTTACTTTCCCTAAATTAGAAATTGATTCATATGTGTAATTAGGGCTTCTCAAGTGGCTCAGTGGTAAAGAATCCGCATGCCAATGCAGGAGACACCAGTGATGTGGGTTCGATCCCTGGGTGGGGAAGATCCCCTGGAGGAGGAAATGCAGCCCACTCCAGCATTCTTGCCTGGAGAATCCTATGGACAGAGGAGCCTGGCAGGCCACAGTCCATGGGTTTGCCAAGAGTCAGACGTGACTTAGTGACTGAGGAGAAGTCACACACAAGGTGAAGGAAAGATCATTTATTGAATGTCAATATAGATATAGATCATTTATTATCTGCTGTTTGCAGATGCTCACTTATGCTTCACTGTTCCATGCAATGCATTCAAAACTCTTGTGAAATAGATCTAATTATTCTCATTTTGTGAGTAAGATTCTAAACTCCATCTCCAAGGTGAGTAACTCAGCTGTGCCTGACTCCAAAGGCCAAACTTAACACAATTTAATTTTTATGGTCCAGATTCATCTTTAGAAATATTTGATCTGAGGGACTTCCTTGGTGGTTCAGTGGTTAAGATTCTGCACTCCCAGTGCAGAGGACACAGGTTTGACCCCTGGTAGGGGAACTAGAATCCTACATGACATCTGGCATAGCCAAAAAAATAAATATTTTATCTGAGATTGTGTGGAATTTGATCTGATTGTCATATTCTTATGTAAGGCTGGTCTATCTTTTCAAAACAGTTTTTCATCAGCATCTTGAAAGTCATGGAATGCCAATCCTTGCTACAAGTACAGACAAACTGAGATGGAAAGAAATAAGTTTCAGGGAAGATTTTTCAGGAAACATTATAAGAACACATAAGAAAGTATACTTAATTATAGAGGATGTGTAAAATTTTGTATATGTTGAATTAGCTACTATAGCTTTAAGGTGTAAAAATGCAAGTTAGAGGGGAATATATTGAGTGAATGAGAGAGGGATGAAGCATTCATGAAAGGTTCTGCTATTTAGTTCTTAAAGAATAAAGAATAATCTTTCCTGAGTATGACATTTATAAAGCTTTTAGACTGGAGTTGACTGACAGCTGTATAGAAATATCATGTTGAAGATAGAAGACACTGAAGAGCAATGATTTTCTATGCTTTCTTAGGCAGATATGGGGAGGTGCTTAGAAGTGGTTATGGTCATGGATTGAGTTGCAGCCTCCAAAAATGGAAATGGTGAAGTTCTGACCCCAAGTTCTTAAAAATGTGGGTGTTTGGAAATCAGTTTGTAATTAGCTAAGAAAATAAGGTCATTAGATTTGGCTCTGATCCAATATAACTGATGTCTTTAATAAAAGAGGAAATTTGGACCCAGGGAGAGAGATGCATAGAAGGAAAATAATGTGAAAAGATATAGATCAGTACGATAGTTATTTTTTCCCCTGTTACATTAAATCTGCTTTAAATTTACCCATTGAGTTCTTTGTTTCAGTAGCCGTATATTTTCTGTTCGCACATTTCATGTGTCCCTTTTTTCTGATACATTGTCACTGTATATAATTTCTAGTTACCTTCTGCAGTTATGCTTGTTTTTAACTCCTTGAGCATAACATGCCTAAAAATTTCATGAAATATATCTTCTAATTACAATATCTGAGTCTGTTTCTGTTACTTGTTTTTCCCCTGCTGATTTTATCTCCAGTTACCTGTTACCCAGCTTGCATGATTGACTTTGATCTTGTATTTGAAAATTTACTTGAAAATTCCACGAGTCTATTCTATACA
The DNA here is from genome assembly GCA_007570785.1 of Antilocapra americana. Lineage (NCBI taxonomy): Eukaryota > Metazoa > Chordata > Mammalia > Artiodactyla > Antilocapridae > Antilocapra > Antilocapra americana. Next base: position 11,860,043 of record ML661325.1, on the reverse strand, counting down.
TCTGCGTTCCTTTTGCTGTCTCGCATGTTGGGTTCTCGTTACCGTCTTTCTAAATTCCATATATATGCGTTAATATACTGTATTGTTGTTTTTGCTTCTGGCTTACTTCACTCTGGATAATGGGCTCCAGTTTCGTCCGTAAGGGTGGGATGATATGGGAGAAGGGCATTGAACCATGTTAATTGTCATGTGTCTAATCAATCGCCAGCCCAGGATTGATGCTCGGGGCTGGTACAGCGAGATTTCCTGGGGGGGAGGGAGGGGGGAGGGGGGTTATGGAGGGGAAGCATATGTAGACCCATGGTGATATCATGACAATGTATGGCAAAAACAATTAAAAAAAAGAAAAGAAAAAAAAAAGAAAATTTACTTGAAAATTAATTTGAGCACAGTTTGAGAGTCTCTGCCTCCAGAAAAGAGGGATTATATCGTGTTTAAGTTCACAGGGTGCCTGAAGACAAGGATAGTGTACAAACCATGTTTCCAAGTCACAGCTCTAAGGTTTTCCTCACGCTTTAAATAATGTGAACAAAAGGGATGGAGTGTGTGGGTTTTCCTATTTGTTTGTTTGTTTTTGGTTTATCTTTACTGGCAAGGCACAGAGTCTTTTCTGGTCCCATCATGAAACTTAGATTCTTTATCAGGCTGTATACCTTTGTCAGGGCTGAGATGCCAGTTTCTGTTCCCCTGGCCACTGCAGGCTGCCCCAGAGCACAGAACAACCCCACAGATCATAATAATATCACAATAATAATGTCACAGTGATAACCAAATGCTTTGAGGACTAAAGCGCCGCTCAGAGTCCAACTCCTCCTTTTGGGATTGTGGTGTCTCCTGGGTCTTGACCTTATCACTGCACAGTGTTTGTTTAGCTTCTTGATACTTTAATGAAAGGTGTGCTTTTTATTTCATTCACCTTTGAAGAATATTTCAGCAGAAGGTTTGCTCTAAATGACATAGCCTATAATTACTTGAAGCAGAAGCTTCAATTTTCTGTGAATTACAAAATAGTCAAAGCTTCCTTTTATATTTGGTAATAGTACAAAACATATTTCAAGTAATTTTACTGATTTTAAAAAACATAATCTTAATTTTCTGTGTTTAAATTATAAATCTCTCATTAGTTGAGCTTTTCATAACTTTCATGGTTTGCATAGGACCACATGAATGCTTAATGATTTGAATGAAAGAATGAATCAGTAAGTGCAATCTATCTGCTCATAATTAAATTATGAAATGTCATCATTTGAAAATGTCACAGAAACCCAGAGTATGGCAGGTAGTAAAAGTATTCTACTTCTCCTTTTATTGCAAAGGAAAAATCCCCAGAGTAAGCAAACTAACATCAATACATTCAGATGCCAGATGTCTTTTTCTTTCCTTTGTATCTAGGTAAAACAGTCTCAGTCTCTGATTTTATATACTGTTGAAAGATGAAGTGTCACCATAAAATTTGAGAAGTTCCAGAAGTTCTTATGTAATCAAACTCGAGAGTTGAGTTTCTTCCTTCTTTGAACCTGTTTATTTTATACAGTGTCTCTTCACTCTGGACATGGTTTCTGTCGTGTCCACCCAGATTTAGAACTCAGGCTCTTCTGTTATTTCTTTATCCAAGCTCAGATTCTCACTTGCCTTTGTGTTCTTACTTGATAACTTGGTATCTGGCTGTTTTTTCTCCTAAAAGTTTACTATGATCTTTTTCTTATATCCTGAAACATTATTTGAAAACATGAGCTGTGTATCATATTCTGATTTAGATATATCATATTTTACTTTAATAATTTTTCTATTTTTGGAAAGTTTAAAACACTTCCTATTTATCTGTAACATAAATAGCTATTCAATAAATGTATTGGCAGATAAATGTTCGTCTAATTTTTATTTGTTACTCAGTGTGAGATTATTTCTAGAGAAGAAATTGCAAGCTAATTATTATATGAACTTGTTAAAGGATCTAAATACATATTCCAAAATACTTCTCCGTATGTTGTAAATCTTTATACTCTCTCTAACTGTTATGGTACATTTTATTCCACAATTGGCAAGATTAATTCTTTTTTTTAATTGCTAATCGGATAGATTAAAACAGTACATCATTTTTGAATGTATGTTATTTTGACAACAAATGAAGTATTTTGTTATGTTCTGGCCTGGTAAAATAATTTGTAAGTTTATGTTTCACAAAGAATTCTGATAGTATGTATGAATCAGTGTATTGTGGCATATAATCTGTGTCCCAGTCATAAAGTGTTTATTGACAAGCAATCTTGGAGAAGCTCCTTTTCTGTGCCTCAGTGTGACTGAGAAAATGAAAAGAGCTACTGAATTTGTCTGAAATCCACTGTCTTACTCAAGACTGTGCTCTCAGGAGAATCCATCAGAGGAAAACAAACATCAAATTTAGGATGTGATGAAAATTCATGTACCCAGGACCATAGGATTTCCTAGAAATAAAATGGAACAAATACCAATAAGCATGGTTTCATAAAAGAGTCCAAGTAAAAGATATGCGTGAAATTGGTTAGGTATGGAGGAAGCTGTGTCTGTCCAAAAGTCTTCCACTTCAGGCTGATCCAGGTTACAGGGCCACTTTTCTCTGTAGCCCTATCATTAAGATTTGACTCTCAGATGTGAAATGTACCTGAATGAGATGCTTCAAGCAATTGGGCTTTTATGTAACCACATGTTGCATTAATATATATATATATATATATATGTGTGTGTGTGTGTGTGTGTGTGTATGTGTATAAATATATATATATATAAAGAGAGAGAGAGTCTGTGACTGATGGTAATTTTTCTTAAACTTTTCTCCCTAAGTTTTCATGCTCTGTTATATATACTTTTTCCACTGTGTCAACACAACTAAATTTGACTTCAGGGAGAAAAAAAAAAAAGAAGGAAAGGGAACATTACATTGAAACCTAAGCTCTGTCACTTTCTTATTATTTTTGATTAGACTGATTCCCATCCTTGCTCTGAGTCTCAGTTTCCATATATTAAAATGTGGATAATAGCATTCTCCTTGCCTTTCATATAGGATTGCTTTGATGATCAAATGTGACATAGATAAAAGAATGTTTCAAACTTTGAAAGTGTTTAAGACGCTTGAAAAACATAAGATTTTATTTCTCCTTCAGTTAGAAAACTCCACTCCTTGGGTAAGTGGTAGATTGCTATGCTATAATTAAGATCTGACTTATTAAAAGCAATTGTACCCTTGCTGGGTAAGAAGAGAGAGCTGTGAAGACTTCAAGACATTTCACCAAGAAAAAGGCACAGAATAGCAATAGACTGGATTCACAAGCTTGTCTGCTTATTTTTAAATGCCAAGTTTTAAGTCCCTTTTGAGTGGGGTGGCACTGATCAGAATAGCACTGACCCATCACTTTGACATGGCAACAGCCCAAAAGACGTCATCACAGGGGTGGGTAATATTTTTAAATGATCACATTACCATTAATCCGGTGCTGAGTATTCTCTCTGCCTAGAACAAAGACTGTGCAACAGCTGGAATTCAGAGCCGATTTGGGACATCCAGCAGGTATTTTTGACACATCGTGTGTCTTTGAAACAGCATGATCTCTCTTGATAACAGATGATACAAAGGCATCTTTTGGTGCAGAGGGGTGGGGAGAGAAAGAGCCTCACTCAAAAGGAGAAAAGGCGGATCCTTCAAAGATAGCCTAGTCTTATCCTGCTTCCGTTTCTTCCAGGAAAAAAAAAAATATCTTCTGTATGTTGAATCACCAGAGGTTTGCTGGTTTTTCATTGGATAAAACAAATTTTGTAAGTTTTCAGTCCTTGGCTATGGGGTTATGAGGGTTCTGGGATGACGTCAGTATTTGGAAACTTTAGTTTGAAGAAAAAATACACCTGGCAGTGATTTCCATTTATGGCACTGAATCCTTTATGATCAGCATTTGAGAGAGTCCAGCTTATAACATGCTGATGATCTTTTATAATTTTCTTGCCCTCCACTTAAAATGTCATCTGTATCATCAAATATTTTTATTTTTTTTACTCTCCCATCTTTTCGTTTTAACTATTGTTCCTGGTCTCCCTGCCCATTCTAAAGACTGAAAATGATTTTCATATCCTACATCATAAAAATATTTCCTTTGATTCTATTTCTTCTGTAAATGCTAAAGTAAGCTGGTGTAAGTGTGAGCTTTGGAATCTGACAGATCTAGATCTGAGTTTCTACATCCGTCCTTAACAATCTCTGTGACTTTATTTAATGCCCTCACGACTTAGTTTTCTTGTCTGTAAAATGAGAATGATGGTAATACAGAGTTCAAAGGGTTGTGAGGGTTAAATTAGATATGGGATATAAAGGGCTATAGACAGGGCCTGACACATTTAAGCACTTTAAAAAAAGTATGGGAGTATAGTTGCTTTAGAATGTTGTGTTAATTTCTACTCTACAGCAGTGAATCACCCATACATATACCTCTATCCACTCTTTCTTGGATTTCCTTCCACTTACGTCACCGCACAGCACCGAGCAGATTCTCACTAGTTATTGATTTTATACACAGTAGTATATATATATCTATCCCATTCTCCCAATTCATCCCACCCCTTCTCCTCCCCTGTTATCCATATGTTTGTTCTCTATGTCTGTGTCTCTATTTCTTAAGCCCTTTTCTTAATTTGCCACAGCGATTCTTCATGAATGTAAGTGCCTTAAGTGCAAGGAAGTGTCTTGTTCGTTACTCATGCTGCCTAGAATAGTGTCTGGCACATAATAGGTGCTCAATAAGTGTTTTGGTGAATGAATGAAAAAAACAGATGAATCATCTACACTTACAATCTCTGTATCATCTCTTACCCTTCACCAGCCGTAGGAAGGGAGAGTTCTTAATGTAATGTTTAAGAGCTAGCAGGCCTGTCTTCAGGTATCAGGTCTGTCATTTGCAAGTTGTAAGACCGTAAGCAAATTTCTCCATCTCTTTAGGCAGCAGTTTCCTCACCTGTGGAATGTGGATGTAATGGTAGTCCCTATGTCCTAGGGTTGTGAGGACTGAGGAATTAACACTTGCAAAGCCCTCAGGAGGGCATAGGTTACATCGTAAGTACTGCGTGAGCGTTTGCTGCTATTTTAACCGAGCTCATTCATCATTTTGTTCATCACTATTTTATACCATTTAATGTCCCAGATGGAACTTTTAAAGGTTTTTCATGTCTCTGCATTATTTACTCTTATTTCCCAAAGTAGAACTATGGCACTGTCATAGAGAAACTGTTAAACACATGTGCTTTCTATGAGTATTCCTCCCCATGGCTTAAATAACTCTTCAAAGAATTTCCAGGCAACTGCTCTCATTCCCTTTGTCCCAGAGCCTCCCACATATAGAACCCTCCCTTTGACATCCAAGTGTTCATTTCCCATAGCTACTGCAAAAACTCATATGTATTAATAACCTGCTCATAAACCTTCCATTCCAATGACTATCTTATACCATGTCCCAGAGTTTCTATCTTATTTAATGATGAAAAAGTACTAATACCACCTCCCTACCCTACATGATAGTTGTCTGTAAGATTTTGATTTTGCTATGTTTTCTTTGAACTTAGACAAATTACTTAACCTGTCTCCATTTCTTTGTAAAAATGGGATAACAATAGGAATCTTCAGCGATTTCTCTGGTTCCTATATTCTGTGAATCATTTTATGTAACAATATGCTTAGAACAAGGCTTGAAAGTGAAAGTGTTAGTTGCTCAGTAGTGTCTAATTCCTTGTGACCCCATGGGACTATAACCTCTGTTCATGAAACTTTCCAGGCAAGAATACTGGAGAGGGTAGCCATTCCTTTTTCCAGGGGATCTTCCCAACTCAGGGATCGAACACGGTTCTCCCACATTGCAGGCAGATTCTTTACCATCTGAGCCACCAGGGAAGCCCCAGAACAAGGCTTATCATCCAATAAGTGTTCAATAAATTTGACCTAACATTGTTATTCTAGCTTTTGTTGAAATATACTCTCTCTCAAGCATAATTCTAGTCTTGGCTGATTATGCATGGATTTAGCTCTCCATAGTTTATCAGGCACTCTGTCTTTCAGAATTAGTCCCTTAAATCTATTTCTCATTTCCACTGTATAATCATAAGGGATTTGATTTTGGTCATACCTGACTGGTCTAGTGATTTCCCCTACTTTCTTCAATTTCAGTCTGAATTGGCAATAAGGAGTTCATGATCTGAGCCACAGTCCAGTCCCGGTCTTAATTTTGCTGACTGTATAGAGCTTCTCCATCTTTGGTTGCAAATAATATAATCAATGTGATTTTGGTGTTGACCATCTGGTGATGTCCATGTGTAGAGTCTTCTCTTGTGTTGTTGGAAGAGGGTATTTGCTATGACCAGTGCATTCTCCTGGCAGAACTCTATTAGCCTTTTCCCTGCTTCATTCTGTACTCTAAGGCCAATTTGCCTGTTACTCCAGGTATTTCCTGACTTCCTACTTTTGCATTCCAGTCCCCTATAATGAAAAGGACATCTTTTTTGGGTGTTAGTTCTAAAAGGTCTTGTAGGTCTTCACAGAACCATTCAACTTTAGCTTCTTTAGCATTACTGGTTGGGGCACAGGCTTGGATTACTGTGGTATTGAATGGTTTGCCTTGGAAATGAACAGAGATCATTCTGTCATTTTTGAGATTGCATCCAAGTACTGTATTTTGGACTCCTTTGTTGACTATGATGGCTACTCCATTTCTTCTAAGGGATTCCTGCCCACAGTAGTAGATATGATGGTCATCTGAGTTAAATTCACCCATTCTAGTCCATCTTAGTTCACTGATCCCTAGAATGTCGATGTTCACTCTTGCCATTTCCTGTTTGACCACTTCCAATTTGCCTTGATTAATGGACCTAACATTCCAGATTCCTATGCAATGTTGCTCTTCACAGCTTTGGACCTTGATTCTATCACCAGTCACATCCACAACTGGGTATTGTTCTGGCTTTGGCTCCTCCATTCATTCTTTCTGGAGTTATTTCTCCACTGATCTCCAGTAGCACATTTGGGCACCTACCGACCTGGGGAGTTCATCTTTCAGTGTCCTATCTTTTTGCCTTTTCAAACTGTTCATGGGGTTCTCAAGGCAAGAATACTGAAATGGTTTGCCATTCCCTAGTGGTAATGGTTTGCCATTACCTAGCTCTCAAATAGGTACTTTTTTTTTTTTAACATGTGACTATTATTCTTTGTAACTTATGATCATTTACAACCAGGAAAGACCACCATAAAGCATCAACTTTTCTTTACAAACCCAGATATTGGAATTTTCACATATCTGAGTGTACAGGAAAATATTGATACTTTGAATCCTGATCTGATAAATAAGGATGGCTTTCCCCATGTTTAAAAATGTGTTTTCTTCATTATTTTTCCTTTCGATAGACCTATTTTTAAATCCTATGTTTACCACATTGATTCTTTGCATGATTGTTTCTCTCTTCCTGGAATGACCTGCCACAGATTCCCATTTCACTTTCAAAATCCAAGTCAGATGACATTTCCCTCCACATTTTTGCTCTACCTGTAAGTTGCATGTAAATTGCACATGTTTAATTCATTGTATTGTCAGTGTATGCACTGTTTATTTACACTTGTTTTCTCAGACAAAATTTGGTAGCCCATCCATGCTTTAATCATTCTCAAAGCCACAGTACACAGCACCTGAGTCCCATACAATAAATGTTCAATGCATGCTTATTTAATTAAGCTGGACTTTAAAGAACAGATTCTATTAATGATAAGTAAAGTTGTTAATGTTAAAGCTCTTTAGTTAAGGTGCAGTTAAAGAGCAGAATTGTTGAAGAATCTATTGGGATAATTTAATAGTAGGATGATTCGTCTATTTTCATGAGCACACAATTTTCTCAAATGGCTGAAACTTAAGATTGAAAAATGAGGTATAAGGAATTCATGTATTAAAAGGGGGGTGGGAAATGTTAATTAGATGATATTAAAGGTTCCCTATGATATTTCATTCTATTAAAGGATGTTAAGACATAATTAGGGATTAGTAAGATACAAATAATAGTAAGTGACATAAAAGAGGAAAGACATGATTCGATGTTCTCAACAGGGTTTAATTTGGTGGTAAATGCAGTCTGCCATGTGTTGGTGCAGGGGATTTGCCACACTGATAACCCAGCCTGTCTCCTTGAGGCTTCAGAAGGGGCAGGGATCCAGATTCATTGGCATAGGAGCCTGTGAGGCCCATTCAATCACATGGATGAGAGCTGCTGGTCACCACCACAGGGTCAGTGTTTTATGAACCAAAACCAGGACTATGTCTGACAGGTCTTCATCTCCTTGGAAAAACTGGGACAGGAAAGTTTAAAATAGAGCAGTCCCCCAAATGCCACACATGCTTAGAATCTACACAATGCTTTCTCCTTCCTCTTTCATTTAGTTTTCAACCTCGTTCAACAGTTAACTCAGTAGTGATGTGGTGCTCAACAAATTCTGCCTGGATGAAAAAAAAAATAAGCATAAACATGTTGTTACCACATATTTTAAAGAGTTTTATTTTATCAAAGTATAGTTGATTTATAATGTGTTAATTTCTGCTGTACAGAAAAGTGATTCAGTTATACATTTTTATACATTATTTTTCATAATGTTTTCCATTATGGTTTATCACAGGATAGTGAATGTAGTTCCCTGTGCTATGTAATAAGCTGTTGTTGTTTATACATTCTATATATGATAGTTTGCACCTGCTAATCCCCAACTCCCAATCCATCCCTCTGCCCGCTTGACCTCTCCCTTGCCAACCATGAGTCTCTTCTCTGTGTCTGTCAGTTTGTGTTTCATAGATAAGTTCACTTGTGTCATATTTTAGACTCTACATGTAAGTGTTATATAATATTTGCCTTTCTCTGATTTAGTATGACAATCTCTCAGTTCATCCATGTTGCTACAAATGGCATTACTTCATTCTTTTTTATGGCTAGGTAATATTCCATTGCATATATGTACCACATCTTTTATATCTATTCATCTGTCAATAGGCATTTAGTTTTTCCCATGTCTTGGCTGTTGTATCACCACAGTTTTTATGATAATTTCAAGAATGTGCATGTTTATTTTCTCATTCATGAAACATTTATAAATGTTTTATTTAAGAAAATAACTTTGGTAGTTACAAAACTAGCAACTTGGAAACTGCCCTAGATTTTTTTCCTCCTTATCCTATTAACCAAAGTATCAGAAAGTCAGATCAGTTTTATCAGTATCAGATATCAATATCTGTCCCCTCCCCTTTATTCTCACAATCCTAAATCATGTACTTACCAATACTATCTTATATCTAGCTGAGAACAGAGTGTCTTAATGGTCTTCCTACTTTGACTTATTCTACCAGCTAAATCCTGGTGTGCTTCCCTGGTGGCTCAGAAGGTAAAGAATCTTCCTGGAATACAGGAGACCTCAGTTCAGTCCCTGGGTTGTAAAGATTCTCTGGAGAAGGGAATGGCAACCGACTCCAAAATTTGCTTGGAGAATCCCATGGACAGAGGAGCTTGATGGGCTACAGTCCATGGGGTCACAAACAGTCAGACACGACTGAGCGCAGTATAACACACAACACAGCAGCTAAATCAACCACGGTACAACTGCCAGAGGAATCCTTAGCCCATGTAAATCTGATCACACCACTCTCCTGTAGAGACGTCTTCCTTGGTTCTTTAAATGGTCCTCCTTTTGCCAGTGTAGCTTGTCCTCCCAGGCTAGTCCTCTTTTCTGCACTAAGTTTTCTTGTTATTGCCATTCCATAGAGCAGAAGCAAAAATCATGCTTTAGTTACTCTCACCGGCCCCTCTCTGAGTTTTTTTTTAATTGACTTTACTTTTTATAGGGCTTCCCTGGTGGCTCAGATGGTCTACCATGCGGGAGACCTGGGTTTAGTCCCTGGGTTGGGAAGATCTCTAGAGAAGGTAATGGCGACCCACTCCAGTATTCTTGCCTGGAAAATCCCATGGACAGAGGAAGCTGGTAGGCTTCAGTTGATGGGGTCACAAAGAGTCAGACATAACTGAGCGACTTCACCTCACTTTTTAGAAGTTATAGGTTGACAGAAAAATTGAGAAGAAGTACATAAATTTCCCCTATACCCCTTTTGCAAATACCCATAGCCTCCCCCATTATCAGCATCCCTCACCTGTGGTTCATTTGTGACAATTCTTAAACCTATATTGCTACATCATCATCACTGAATCATATCTGACCTTTTAGTTTATCTTTCTCTCTTTCATACTTTTCTGGGGTCTTTTATAGATAGATTATTCCCATTTTCCATTACATATATGCTTTGGTTCCTTTAGTTCATTAAATCTGTGTTTTTTCTAGAAATTACATGGGATACAGGGAATAAAGTGTGGAGTAGACAGATGAAGTCCTAGACCATGAATCCCCATGTAGTAGTTCCTTATCACAGACCCGAGCCTCTGCCAGAATTAGTATAGTAATTAGTAATAATTACTAAAGATTCAAGAAACAGGAGTGCTTACACACCTTCCAGATATTCTGTTTCTTGGTGTGTTTCCAAAGATATCCAATGTATCTGCTAAAATAACTGGGACTCTCAGTACACACCATGCCTCCATAGATGGATTTGGGAAGCTACAAGGTCTGTGGGGTCATAGCCTTCGTTCTTGCTTGCCCTGACATAACTTGAACTCTTGCTGCATACTTTGTAGTCCCAATCATCCCAGTTAGGGATGTTCATGTTGGTTAGGGATTCATACCTGATGCTCAGGGGAAAACTCATTTGTTTCATTGGTCTGCTTTGCACAATATAATTGTATCTGCTTAAGACTAAATTATCATTTTTCCCTTGGGCAGGTGTGTGTATGCTCAGTCATGTCCAACTTTTTGCAACTTCATGGACTGTAGCCAGCCAGGCCCCTATGTCCATGGGGTTTCCCAAGGAAGAATACTGGAGTGGGTTGTCATTTCCCATTCCAAGGAAACTTTCCAACTCAGGGATTGAACTTGCATCTCCAGTGTCTCCGGCATGGAGAGGCAGATTGTTTTCCAGTGCACCATTACGCTCATAAGTTTCATGTGGGCATAAGCTTCACTAATTTGGCAATATCTTTGTAATTCTATAGATGACTCTGTATGGATTTTTGCCTGTAGTACCCTGTTTTGGTTAACTTTGGCCTCATGCATAGTTCCCAAACTCTCACCGTGCTTTCCAGACCTTTCTGCTGCTTCATTGCTATGGGCAATGTAATATATTTGAAATATGGAGAACAAGCATTTTACCCTTTTCCCTGCCCTTTCTGTTATTAATAATCACTGTGACTTTTCAAAGTCTCACTCTTTTCCCTTCACCCGCCTCTCCCTGGAAGTGTCCTGTCTCCTGTCTAATTAATGACCATAGTTTACAGACAGTGCAGCTGTCTACACATATGGTTCATTACCCTTAAGACAGAAAACGATGTAAGAGTTGAAGGTTTCTTTCTCAGGGTTCTTTGGGCACTATGAAGGATGAAATCATTAGCATGACTTTTAACTAAAACAGGGCCTCGAGGTATTGCATCATCTTGTTGTATTTCTAGCATGCACACTAGAGGCATTATAGCTTTAAAATCTGGGTTTGTTAGCTTTTGTTTAGAGCCAAACTTGCTTGGTGCCAGAGAGAACTGAAAAATAATAATAATAAGACACTTTGCATTGTATCCAAGTTTTTTAATTGTCTCCCATTTGGGGTGAACTACAAACAATAAAAGGAGTTAATGAGAAGAGAGGACTAAGTATTTTGCTAGGGAGACGACAGGCTGATCATGAGTGCGGCCGACGTGTTTCAGAAGAGTGGCATCTGTAGACCTGCAGAGTGGGAGCTCTTGGGTGCTTAGTAGTGTGCATGCTCAGCCGCTTCAGTCCCATCCAACTCTGCAGTCCATGGACTGTGGTCCTCCAGGCTCCTCTGTCCATAGGATTCTCCAGGCAAGAATATTGGAGTGGGTTGCCATTTCCTTCTGCAGGGGATCTTCCTGACCCAGGAATTGAACCTGAGTCTCCTGCGTCTCCTGCACTGGCATGTGGATTCTTTACCATTAGCTCCACCTGGAGAGAGTTGCCCTTATTCATTTATGTGACCCATATTCACTCATGCGGTTTGCCAGATTATATTTTAGGTGCTGGGTACCAGTAAGAAAGAACTACTTCTTGCCCTCTAAGAAATCAGGGGTTTAATTGACACTTTCAGTCCTGATAAGATTATTGTGCAAACTTCTGAGTCCAGATTCCGCCACAGGAATCCCTGGTGATTGTGACTACTGATGATGATTTTATAAACCCTGTGCCAATTCTCTGTTTTAGCCTCGGCCTTCCCCAGTCTCTTCAAATAGCCCTTATTGACTGACACATGACTCCTCCTGATTGGCTTCACAGCTGCGTCCTGCGCTGGTGCTGCCAAGTCAGGTGGTACAGTGGCTCTCATGCCCACATGTGGTCCAGACTGTAAAGAATCTGCCTGCAATGTGAGAGACCTGGGTTTGATCTCTGGGTTGGGAAGACCCCCTGGAGAAGGAAATGGCAACCCACTCCAGAACTCTTGCCTGGGAAATCCCGTGGACAGAGAGCTTGCAGGCTACAGTCCATGAGGTTGCAGAGTTGGACACGACTGAGCGACTGACACACACACACATGTGCCTGAGGTGGCGTTGGGTGCTGGCTAAAAAAATATTGTTTTCCACTGTCTTGTTGATTTTGTCTCTTGTCTTCAGTTCTCTGCCCTCCACTCTTTTTTTTTTTTTAACTGAAAGTCTGTTCTAAAATTTTCGATGTGACTAGCACTTTAGTACTTACTGAAGTCTAGTTCATGACCCAGGAGAACTTGCTTATCTTCTCTGATCAGATCTTCTCTTCCTTTTCATATCTTTAATTTACCATTTTCTCCCACTCATCCTTTAAATGAGAGCTTTGTAATCTGGCTTCTGCAGTCCTTTAAGGATCTTTGGATAGATCTCATGAAACCTGCACACTTCCTGGAATTGTATCCACAAGTTGATTGACGTGTGCCTATGTAGTTTTCTGGGAGATAATTCATTACTTGCTTCAGAATCTCAAAGAGATCCAAAGATATTCTCTAGTAACAAATTTGCACTCCTGTAGTTTTCATTCCACAATATTACTTTTCTCTGAGTGGTCACCATCATGCTTATAACATTCAATACCATGTAAATACCATTGTCTTAAACTGTATTTTCATATTGGAATTCTCTTCTGCTGAACTTCAAAAACCTACAGAATGTCTTCCTCCTAGGAGTCTCCCAGGCTTCTCATATTCTTGCCTGACTTACTGCCCTACAGTTTTCCTCCCATAACTTATTTTCTTCTTGCCTCCTCTGATTATTTTGAATAGGGCTATCCTTTGCCAGGGCTTCCCTGGTGGCTCAGTGACAAAGAATCCACCTGCCAATGCAGGAGATGTATGTGCAATTCCTGGGTCAGGAAGATCCCCTGGAGAGGGAAATGGCAACCCACCCCAGTATTCCTGCCTCAGAAATCCCATGGACAGAGGAGCCTGGTGGGCTACAGTCCATGGGGTCTTAAAAAGGTTGGACACAGTTTAGTGACTAAACAACAACAACATCTTTAGCCAGAGCAGATAAGATTGAACTCTCAAGCTCCCCTCTTTCCGTCCCCACTGCCTTTATACCCATCTGTTAATGCCACATATTGTACCGTTTTTTTTAATTTACCACCTCAGTCAGTCTCCTTATCACTATGTCCTCTACCACTGCTTTACTTAAAGCCTTCACTTTAAGACTCTTGGCTTCTGTCTCTATTTTTAATATCATTCAAAGTGTCTTCCACATAGAGATGAAAGAGATCATCTTCAAATGCATATATAATCATGTCATTTATTTAAAATACTTTAATGTGTCTCTTGTCTACAAGATTAGATGACAGGAAAATTCTATTAAGATGGTCTACTGTGTATCCCATGATGTAGTTCATACCTGCCTCCGCAGGCCCATCACTTGGTTACTTCCTATGCACGTTGGTTCTCCAAGGCTGTGACATGCTTTGACTAAAGAGATATTCGTATATGTGATGTAAGCAGTATCTTGAAAATGGCTTGAACGGCTGGCCTGATTTGCTGTTGGACTTTTGCCATCACCACGAGAAGGAGATTCCTAGCCTCTTCTGCTGGTTCTGGGAAAGGACGATGAACAAGTGGAACAGAGCTTTTCCAGCGAAATTGCTTCAGCCAAGCACTCGCAAGAGCAGAGGCCTCTGCAAATGAGTGGGCAAGCCCAGATGACATAACCAGAGTCCTGCAACTTATTGTTGTGTGCCTCTGAGTTTTGGGTTTTGTTACACAGCAAAAGGAGACCTATACCTTTTCTTTTCTTTAATATAAATTTATGTATTTTAATTGGAGGCTAATTACTTTACAATATTGGAGTGGTTTTGCCATACATTGACATGGATCCATAAAGCTCTCCACGTGCTGGCCTAATTCAACTGCTCAGTGCTACTCAAAGCCATAAACCTCTGCTCTGGTAACTCTTTACTTTGATTCCCTTTAGTTTCTTTTCTGCCTACTGAATTTTTTCTTATAATCTTGAGACCCAAATCAAGCGTTTCTTCCTTAGTGAAGCTTTTTGTGACTCTGCCATGAAAGTTGTCCTTTTCTCCATTGACTTTCCACATACTACTTTGTGTTTGCAGCTTGTCACACATCTTTTTTTCCCCTACAAGTCTGAGTACCCAGAAGACAAGGCTGGTTATTAATAGTTAACTTTAGACAAGGTCAGAGAAGCCTTCACAGAGGAAGACATACTGAAGTTGAACATAGAAGGATAAAGATGAATAGAGGCAGGAGGTAAATCAGGAAAGCTTGGATAATCAAGGGGTGATGTCACCAGAAATGTTTGTGAATAATTACGTTTTCCGATGATGCTTCTTTGACTTCCCATGTAGAATGAAGCCTGTTGTTCGATACAGTAAGGAAAACTATTCTAAAGGCATAGTCTTGGATATACATAGGAACACTGTGATTTTCTTCTCCTCTTTGGGCAGCAAAATCATGTACTATATGGTCACCACCTGCTTTTCTTTGGACATTCTGTCCAGCTGTCTGGTCTGTGAGAATGGTGACATTTACAACCATTGAAAGGCAACTGTTCTGGCCACTTTCCACAGTAGGGCTCAGGTCCAAGTGGCTACCATCTGGCAGGACATCTGCTCAGCCACTGGGAAGGCTTTAGATGCAGTCACATGCCCACAGAAAAGACAATGCACTCTGCCCTTTGGGGAAAGAGAATATATCATATTTCCACGCATGCAAGAGATGAACGCTGAGAATAACCCCAGGGAGGTGCCTTTCCACTATGGCTGTGATCCTTCATAGGCTTCAGGTTTGGGGCCTCTGACAGTATGTACTTGATGGGAACGTGGCCTCTGTAGCCAGAACTACTGAGTTTCATCCTGGCTTCATCACTTTGCTGTGTAACCTTGGAGCAAGTTACTCACCCTCTGTGTTAGGGCACAGTCCATCCTCAGTAAATATCAGCTATTTTCATTTTAAATAACACCTTAGGGTTTGTCATGTTCTCAGAAACTGTGCAGCTCCCTAGGATATCTGTACAGTGCCTCTCAATGAAAGTCAGGTCCTACATTAGTTGGCATGCACCTGTTCTGTGGCCATGATGAACACCTGTGTTTCCCTGGATTTGTAGTACTCTTTCTGACACCTCTGGGCCTTGGCACATGACATTCCCTTTGCTGGAAAACTCTTGTTCTCTCTTCATCAAGTTCACTCTTCATCATTTAAGATACCTTCATCAATTAAGGTACCACTTTTTTGTAGAAGCCATTCGTGACTCCAGGCTATAAATTGTCATAGATCTATCTCTTTGTGAACTCACCACTAATATTGGATGGATAGATATATGGATGAATGAAGTGCTTATGTCTGTGATCTCTATTACTCTCATTTAATTAATCCTTAAACAGTCAAATTATGTGCTTTATTGTCTTCTTGAAAAAACATCTATTTGTACTTGTTTCAAACGCAGACTGTAACCCACAAGGGAGGGTATTGAAAGCCCAATCCTAAACAATGAGATTGGAGCAGTGACATGCTAATTTCCCATCCAAATCTCCGCCAGTCTTTAATTGTGTGCAGCCAAATCAACCAGCTGGAAAGAGCTGATTCAGGGAATTGGTGTTATTGGTCCAATATAGATATTTGTTTGGCTGAATTTAATCATGTTTAAAATTATTTCAGTTAAGTGAAATTGTGTGTACATGTTATCACTGGATTTAGGAATAAAGATGAAGCCATTTGGACCCTGGAAATTCTGCATTTTTTGCTGTAACTGAGGCCAGCGAGCCTCTTAGGCAGATAAGTTGTTGTCCACTTTATGAAATTTGACAAATTCTATGGGTTTACCAGTCCAGAAACAAGTCTCTCTCCAGCATCAGATCTTTTTTTAAATATTTTTTGATGTGGACCATTTTTAAAAATTTTTTATTGAATTTGTCCCACATTGCTTCTGTTTTATTATAATTTTTTTTTTTTTTGGCCTTGAGGCATGTAACATCTTTGCTTCCCACCAAGGGATTAAACCGGCACCCTTTGCATTGGAAGGTGAAATCTTAACCACTGAACCACCAGGGAAGTCCCAGATCTGATATTCTTACCACTGTAGCCAGTCCTTCAGTTAAAGTTATATCTTTAGAAAGTTGCTATAGAAACAACTTCATCAACTTAAATGGATAGTATCCTAACCAATACAATTAAGATAACCTATTTGTTTATTTAACAATTATTTATTTTTTTATATAACATATACTAAACATTCTTTGTTGATATATATTTGGGACAGGTCAGTGAACAAAACAAATGCAGACTCCTACCTTCCAGGACCTCAGAATCTGGTAAGGAGGTGCAGAAACTAATGAATCAACACAATTGATAAGCAGAATGCAAAGATTTTTGGAAGTCTATAAGTGCTGTGAAAAAAAATAAAGCCAATTAAGATGCAAATTTTATACTTTATATAGCCCTTCCACGTACATAGTGTGACATGATCTTTCTGCATACCTTGAGGTGGGCAGGGGACGTATTCCCAAATGGAGAAATTAGAGCAAAAAGGCAATATGGAGTTAGGCCCTGCTTGTCTTAAATTCTTCCTGATATGTGGATATATCTGAAAACATTCTTAGCTTAGATTCAACTCAAAACCTAGGGCCAATCCTAGAAACAGATTTAAGAAGCTCCAAGAAAAGCATTCTTGGTGTGAACACAAAATAGCCTTTGTCTTAGTCCGCCTCAAATGTGTATACTAGCTCCGACAATCAAGTGCTTCTTACCTTTTAGCTGAATCTCTTCTAACTGGTTTGTGAATTAGCTTTAATGCCTGATTCTTGTTCACTGGGTCTTCAGTGTCTGTCAAGAAGTCAAGACAGTCAAGAATTGGAGTTCTCTAGTGTGCCTGCTAGTCACCACCATGGATGCCCTGATTCTAGAGCTTCCATTCTTCTCCATAAACCTCAGACTACTAGGTGTGACCTTCACAGTAATGACAAATAGACTCCTGACAGATGCCCTTGGTGATGCAGCATGGAGTGAGTGAATTCAGCATAAGGGCCCAGGAAGAAGGCAGGTAGGGCCAGAGCAGGATCGTCCCCAAACTAAGGAGCTGAGACCCAGGGCAGGGCTGTAAAAGCAGTGCGAGTGGAGGTGGTAGGTAAGCAAGTGATGTGAAGTGGATAAAAGTAAACAGCTTTAGAAGAATTATAAAATGTATTCAGGGATTCAAGTAATATTGATGAAAAATGACAATATCATTACTAGTAACTTACTCTTAATTTCTGTTCCTTTTATTTGCTGGGGACTAGAAAACATACTTGATTTATATCACTTAATCCTCCAAAGAAGCACTTATGGTTAAGTAATAACGTTGTTTTTTGAAATTTGGAATTTAGTTCAGAAAAATTAAGTAATTTAACCAGGTTCAGAGCTAATAAAAGGATGTTTTAGAGCCAAGTTATGGATTCACACTGACTAGTTTTGTACTTTGATGAAGTTTCCTCATATACACCAAACACAACTAATAAATTTACCTTAAGGAGTTGTGATTAAGTTCAAATAAAATTTTACATAACTATAATAGTCCTGTACTTGGCATATAGTTCATACTTAAGCTTTTTATTTGGCAATTATGCTTTTTATGTTTTGTGTTTTGTTTTCTGTGCACCTTTATCTATGTTTACCTGGCTGGGGCTTGCTGAGACTATAAGAGAACTATAGCTTCTCATTGTGATTTAGGATAAGTCCATTGTTGAATTAATGACTGTAAAATCTTATTGAGTGGAATTCACTAGTAGTTGTGGCTCACAAAAAAAAAGAAGCTGGCAATATGTTAGTATTGATGATGCCATTTATCTTCCTATATATTCAGAGGTGTTTTGAAATTGGTGCTTTTAATTGGTTTCCAGTTGTTTCTAGTATGTGTTTTGGTGTCTCTGCAGGCACCCACATTCATTTCACCATTTGTCTCGAATTCATTTGTAAGATACAGAACAACTTCTACACATGGAGCCACGAGATGTCAGGTCCTTAATTGTGATTCCTAAATTCAACTTTATGTGGTTCAGTTCGGTCACTCAGTCATATCCGACTCTTTGTGACCCCATGGACTGCAGCACGCCAGGCCTCCCTGTCCATCACCAACTCCCGGAGTTTGCTCAAACTCATGTCCATTGAGTCAGTGATGCCATCTAACCATCTCATCCTCTGTCGTCCCCTTCTCTTCCCGTCTTCAATCTTCCCTGGCATCAGGGTCTTTCCCAAGGAGTCAGTTCTTCACATCAGGTGGCCAAAGTATTGGAGTTTCAGCTTCAGCATCAATCCTTCCAATGAATATTCAGGACTAATTTCCTTTAGTTCTTGATGTGGAACCTGATGTGGAAATGGAAGGAAATCACTTTCCCTTGGTGTAGTAGAAATGCTAGAAAAAACAATGACAATTCTGTCTCATGCTAGCTATGTGAACACAAAGCACTTAACTTTTTTTGAGTAAATTTAGATGGAGACTTACCTGGTGATCCAGGCATGGGTTTGATCTCTGGTCAGGGAACTGTAAGATTCCTTGCATGCTGCATGGCCATGGCCAAAAAATAAAAATAAAAAAAATTAGATGACTATCTTGTATCTCCCAGGGTGGTAAAGTTAAAAGGAACAATACATTAAAAATAGTCAATACATGGTACATAGGTGCTTAGTACATATCATTTTCTTCCCCTGCCACCTGAACTCTGTGCCACCTGAGAATTGATGGGATTAAGCAAGACTATTGGTCAGGCTATCTGTCTATCTATCCATCCATCTACCTACCTACCTGCCTGCTTATTTACCTATCATCTGTCTATGAATGAACTCAACATTCAAAAAACCAAGATCATGGTATCTGGCTCCATCACTTCATGGCAAATAGATGGGGAAAAAGTAGAAACAGTAATAGATTTTATTTTTTTGGTTTCCAAAATCACTGCAGATTATGACTGCAGCCACAAAATTAAATAACGTTTGCTCCTTGAAGGAAAAGCAATGACGAACCTAGACAATGTATGAAAAAGCAGAGATATCACTTGGCCAACAATAGTCTTTATAGTCAAAGCTATGGTTTTACCAGTAGTCGTGTACAAATGTGAGAGTTGGACTATAAAGAAGGCTGAGCACTGAAGAATTGATGTTTTTGAACTGCGGTTCTTGAAAAGACTCTTGAGAGTCCCTTGGGTAGCAAAGAGATAAAACCAGTCAATCCCAAAGGAAATCATCCCTGAATATTCACTGGAAGAACTGATGCTGAAGTGCCAATACTTTGGCCAATGATGCAAAGAGTTGACTTATTGGAAAAGACCCTGAGTCTGGGAAAGGCTGAGGACAAGAGGAGAAGGGGGCAACAGACGATGAGAATGTTGAATGGCACCACCAACTCGATGGACATGAGTTTGAGAAAACTCCAGGAGATATTGAAGGACAGGGAAGCCTGGTGTGCTGCAGTCCATGGGACAGCAAAGAGTTGCACATGACTTAGTGACTGAGCAACAAGAGATGAATAATGTATTTGCCAGAAAACTCTGTTCTCAAATCTGGAACACCAGTGTACAAAACAATAGATACTGCCAGAGCCACTCTAGCAAACCCAGTAACACAAGCATTTTTCAAACCTAAAACTCAGTGGCCAGAGCAAGCTACATGTCTTGTCAGACTAGCAGGGCTCTACTCCCATAGCACTTGATGTGAATTCAGTGAGGGTATTACAGCTGTAAATATGATCAATTTACCACAAGTAATTAAATATAGTTCTACAAATTGGTTCCCAGACCTTCACTGACAATTGTTCAAGATGACAGAATGGGGACACTGACATCAATTCATGATTCTTCCACTCTCTGTCAAGAGCCTTTCATGTCTATTCTTATCTATATAAAACAAAGATGACAATATTCTCTTTATCATAGAGTTATTGTCAATATTGTATTGCTTAATATGTATAATTAGAGTAGTGCCTAATAGTTGGCAAGCACTATATCATATCGGTTCAGTTCAGTAACTCAGTTCAGTTCAGTCGTTCAGTCATGTCTAACTCTTTGCAACCCTGACTGCAACACGCCGGGCCTCCCTGTCCATCACCACCTCCCAGAGCTTGCTCAAACTCATGTCCATTGAGTCGGTGATGCCATCCAACTATCTCATCCTCTGTCATCCCCATCTCCTCCTGCCTTCAATCTTTCCCAGCATCAGGGTCTTTTCAAATGAGTAAGCTCTTCACATCAGGTGGCCAAAGTATTAGAGTTTCAGCTTCAGCATCAGTCCTTTCAATGAATATTCAGGACTGATTTGCTTTAGGATGGACTGGTTTGATCTCCTTGCAGGCCAAGGGGCTCTCAAGAATCTTCTCCAGCACCACAGTTCAAAAGCATCAATTCTTTGGCACTCAGCTTTCTTTATAGTCCACTCTCACATCCATAAATGGCTACTGGAAAAACCATAGCTTTGACTAGATGGACCTTTGCTGGCAAATTAATGTCTCTGCTTTTAAATTTGCTGTCTAGGTTGGTCATAGCGTTTCTTCCAAGGAGCAAGTGTCTTTTAATTTCATGGCTGCAGTCACCATCTGCAGTGATTTTGGAGCCCAAAAAATAAAGTCTCTCACTGTTTCCATTGTTTCCCCAAATGTTTGCCATGAAGTGATGGGACCAGATGCCATGATCTTAGTTTTCTGAATGTTGAGTTTTAAGCCAACATTTTCACTCTCCTCTTTCACTTTCATCAAGAGGCTCTTTAGTTCTTCTTCGCTTTCTGCCATAAGGGGGTGTCATCTGAATATCTGAGGTTATTGATATTTCTCCCGGCAATCTTGATTCCACCTTGTGCTTCATCCAGCCTGGCATTTCCCATGATATACTCTGCGTATAAGTTATATAAGAAGGGTAACAGTATACAGCCTTGACATATTCATTTCCTAATTTGGAACCAGTCTGTTGTTCCAATTCTGGTTCTAACTGTTATTTCCTGATCTGCATGAAAGTTTCTTAGGTGGCAGATAAGATTGTCTGATATTCCCATCTCTTTAAAAATTTCCATGATTTGTTGCAATCCACACAGTCAAAGGCTTTAGCATAGTCAGTGAAGCAGAGGTAGATGTTTATTTGGAATTCTTTTGCCTTTTTTGATGATCCAGTGGATGCTGGCAATTTGATCTCTGGTTCCTGTGCCTTTACTAAATCTAGCTTGAACATCTGGAAGTTCTCAGCTCACAATCTGTTGAAGTCTGGCTTGGGGAATTTTGAGCACTAATTTGCTAGCATGTGAGATGAGTATAGTTGTACAGTAGTCTAGACATTCTCTGACATTGTCCTTCTTTGGGCTCCAAATGAAAACTGACCTTTTTTAGTCCTGTGGCCACTGCTAAGTTTTCCAAATTTGCTGGCATATTGAGTGCCAAATCATATTGAAAAATAATATTTCACAGAATCATCTTTTAGGATTTGAAATAGCTCAGCTGAAATTCCATTACCTCCACTAGCTTTGTTTGTAGTGATGCTTCCTACGGCACACTTGACTTCGCATTCCAAGCTATCTAGTGTTAGGTGAGTGATCACACCATTGTGGTTATCTGGGTTATTAAGGTTGTTTTCTTTTTGTATATAGTTCTGCTGTGTGACTTCACTTTCACTTTTTAGTTTCATGTATTAGAGAAAGAAATGGCAACCCACTCCAGCACTCTTGCCTGGAGAATCCCAGGGATGGCGGAGCCTGGTGGGCTGCCGTCTATGGGGTCCACAGAGTCGGACACGACTGAAGCGACTTAGCAGCAGCAGCTGTGTATTCTTGCTACCTCTTCTTAATATCTTCTGCTTCTGTTAGGTCCTTACTGTTTCTGTCCTTTATTGTGACCATCTTTGCATGAAATGTTCCCTTGGTATCTCTAATTTTCTAGAAGAGATCTCTAGTCTTTTCCATTCTGTTGTTTTCGTCTATTTCTTTGCACTGTATCACTGAGGAAGGCTTTCTTATCTCTCCATGCTATTCTTTGGAACTCTGCATTCAGTCCCTTTTGCCTTTAGCATCTTTTCTTTCATCAGCTATTTGTAAGGCCTCCTCAGACAACTGTTTTTCCTTTTTGCATTTCTTCTTCTTAGGGCTAGTGTTGATCACTGCCTCCTGTACAATGTCACAAACCTCCATCCATAGTTTTCAGGCATCTGTGTATCAGATTTAACCTCTTGAATCTATTTGTCACTTCCACTGTATAATTATAAAGGATTTTATTTAGGTCACACCTGAATGGTCTAGTGGTTTTCCCTACTTTCTTCAGGAGTTCATGATCTGAGCCACAGTCAGCTCCCGGTCTTTTTTTTTTTTGGCAGATCTTTTAGAGCTTCTCCATCTTTGGCTGCAAAGAATATAATCAATCTGATTTTGGTGTTGACCATCTGGTGATGTCCATGTGTATAGTCTTCTCTTGTGCTGTTGGGAGAGGGTGTTTGCTATGACCAGTGCATTCTCTTGGCTAAACTCTATTAGCCTTTGCCCTGCTTCATTATGTACTCCAAGGCCGAATTTGCCTGTTACTCAGGTGTTTCTTGATTTCTGCTTTTGCATTCCAGTCCCCTGTGATGAAAGGACATCTCTTTTTGGCGTTAGTACTAGAAGGTCTTGTAGGTCTTCATAGAACCATTCAGCTTCAGCTTCTTCACCATTAGTGGCTGGAGCATAGACTTGGATTACTCTGGTATTGAATGGTTTGCCTTGGAAATGCACAGAGATCATTCTGTTGGTTTTGAGATTGCACCCAAGTAATGCATTTTGGTATCTTGTGTTGACTATGACGGCTACTCCATTTCTTCTAAGGGATTCTTGCCCACAGTAGCATATATAATAGTCATCTGAATTAAACTCACCCATTGCCGTACATTTTAGCTCACTGATTCCTAAAATTATTGATGTTTACCCTGCCATCTCCTATTTGACCACTTCCAATTTACCTTCATTCATCGACCTAACATTCCAGGTTCCTATGTGATACTGTTCTTCACAGTTTCGGGCTTTACTTTCATCCCCAGACACATCCATAACTGGACATTGTTTCTGCTTTGGCCCAGCCTCTTCATTCCTTACGTAGCTTTTTCTCCACTTTTCTCCAGTAGTATATTGGGCACCTACTGACCTGGGGAGTTCATCTTTCAGTGTCCTATCTTGTTGCCTATCCATGGGGTTTTTTATACTATCCATGGGGTTCTCAAGGCAAGAATGCTGAAGTGGTTTGCCATTCCCTTCTCCAGTGGACCATGTTTTGTCAGAACTCTCTACCATGACCCGTCCATTTTAGGTGGCCCTACCTGTCATGGCTCTTAGTTTCATTGATTTAGACAAGGTTGTGATCCATGTGAAAAGTTTAGGTAGTTTTCTCTGATTTTGGTTTTCATTCTGTCTTCCCTCTGATGGAAAAGGAGAAGAGGCTTGTGGAGTCTTCCTGGTGGGAGGGGCTGGCTGGACATTGTAGGTTTACACAATTCTGAACTTGTATTTTTTTATTTTTTAAAGAATGTTACACTTGTGTGTATCGCATTGCAGAAGATTCTGATATCTTCAATGCCTGCTTTTCATTTATGCTATTTTGAACCTAGTGTAACCATCATTTCCATGATAGTCTGTTCCTATGCCTCCAGTGACACCTCTGAGCTTTCCATTTTGATGTGCATGCTTGCCTGTATGCTCATGCTCACACACCCGCGCACGCACTCGAATGCACGCGCACACACACACACGCACGCACATCCACACACACACCCTACCCACCCCTTTCCTGCATGGCTGGGCTAGATTCAAAGGCAAACACTTTCACTGTCCTTAGTGCTAGAATTGAAGCTCTGATTAACTGGGGAAAAGGTGAAAGGGGTTTTGAGTATAAATGTTAAGCTCTTAGAATTGGATGAGGGTAAGGGTGGGATGAGATGGGAGAAGGGCATTGAAGCATGTTAATTGTCATGTGTCTAATCAATCGCCAGCCCAGGATTGATGCTCGGGACTGGTGCAGCGAGATTTCCCGGGGGGGGAGGGAGGAGGGAGGGGGGACCCGGAGGGGAAGCATATGTAAACCCATGGTGATATCATGACAATGTATGGCAAAAACAATAATAATATTAAAAAAAATGTATTGGTCCTCTCTTGCATGCTCTAGGCAGAATGCTTGCTTTTATAATTCTTTCCTGGTGAGTGATAAGATACCAAAGGTACAAAATGGGATGGTTTAGATAGAAATAACCAATAACTATGCTGATTTTGAAGTTAGCCTTAGGACAGGATATAAAATGTGTCTTTATTGGTAATCAATGGCTTAGACTATCTTACCTGGAAAATGCATTGAAGCTGTATCCCCAAGAAGATGTTAAAGAGTAAAAGCATCCATGTGCCTGGGTGTACTTTTTGTATTATCCAGAGAACTTGTCAAAGTCCCTACAGAATGGAATTTAATGATCTGATAATCCTATTTTTCTCTCTCTTATTCTCTCTCACACTCTTGTCTCCTCTTCCTCTCATCACATTTTTCCTTTTAAATTGTTGGTCTAAATCTGATCCAGGAAGTATTTTTGCTTTTCTTCTGTCTATCTTCATTTTATATCTTGCTTTTCTTTGTCTATTTGACTCATAGTGGGTTATATACCTGGGCCTGTCTAAGGGTGATAACTTGATTTTGGAACTTGAATCTATAGTTAGACTGTTATGAATATGTAGTTGAAAAGATTTGTACTTGTTAAAATATTAACAGTGAGTTGAAAATAATGGAAAGAAATGAAAACTAAAATATCTCTCGCTTCTACAAAGTTCAGTGTGGTCTTGAGGTAGAAATTCCCCTTCTGCTCTATCACTGGCAAACAACGTTATGCCTGGTCAGGAAGTCACAACTCTCGTAAAACTTTATTACTGCTCAAGATCATTAATAGGAAGCAGAGAAGAAAAAGAAGTAAATATAAAGTGTCAGTTTCAGACAGTCAGAGACAAGTTCATTGAGGTGTAAATTAAATCAAATGCCACAAAATATGCAGATTGTAAAAACATCCATTCTCTGCAAAGCTGTTAAACTTTAAAAGGTCTTTTCAGTTAAAATGACTGAGATGAGTATTGTGTCACGTTGCTATGGAAAAGACTTGCAGGAGAGTCAGAAGCACAGGGTATAGGAAAATAGGTGGGAATTTTTTTTTCAAGTATATAAAGAAATCCATTAGTAATGAATATTTGCTCACCCTTCCAACTATATGCTCTCACTCCCATTTTTTGTATCCTGTTAAACTTCTGCACATGTTATTAAGATTTGGGGGCTTTCTCAATAGTATGTATTTCACACTTGCTTATTTAATGTTGCCCTCTCCTTTGGGTTTGGTTTGTCTCTGAATCTAGGCCCTAGTTTAGAGTCATGAATGAGTGTGTGACTAAGAGTCAGAATCTCAGGTAAAAACATCATGGATGGGTTATGTGTCCCAGACTCTAATTGTCATAACTGCAGAGACATGGCAATAGTGTCTTGCGGAAATGACACACAAAGAGACATTTTACCAAAGACCAAATGTATACGGATACAGAGTGGTCTAGGTTAGTAAACATCCACCACAGCTATAATTTTGTTGTTCAGAGAAAAGTGCATATTGTTTTCATTTTTACAAAAGAAAGGAAGAAAAAGAGGAAGGAAGGAAAAAGGGAGGAGATAATGAACAAATAAGGAAACATTTTCATTTTCCAGGTTTAATGATATATCAGTTTTGGGGGTTGAATTTATTTACTCGCTAGTAAGATCAGATCTCAACTATTGCAAGAATTGGCATTCCTCCTTGATTAAGCATAAAAATGTCTACAATCATTTTCTCAGCTATTTATTTTTCTGCTTTACTCCAATAGGAGAGTTAAATGAGTTAATGATAAAGATCAGTAATTCTCTCTACCTTTTTTAAAGAAAAGAGGATTCCGGCACTTTATGTAATGGCCTTCTCCCTGTTGGTACAGTATTGCTTTGTTTTTCTCATTTGCTAAGAAGGGGTTTAGAGTCCAAGCGATGGCGATGAAAGTTGCTATGAATTCCTCTCCTGATTATGTACTCATTTGTTATTGTTCACTCACTAAGTTCTGTCTGACTGCTACCCCATGGACTGTAGCACACCAGGCTCTCTGTCTTCCAGTATCTAGCAGAGCTTGCTCAAACTCATGTCCATTGAGTCAGCGATGCCATCCAACCATCTCATCCTCTGCTGCCCCCTTCTCTTTTGCCTTCAATCTTTCCCAGCATCAGGACTTTTTCCAATGAGTTGGCTCTGTATTGGGTGGCCATTGGCACTTTAGCTTCAGCAACAGGCCTTCCATTGAATATTCAGTGTTGATTTCCTTTAGGATTGACTGGTTTGCTACTGTTGTTCAGTTATTCAGTCATGTATCTCTGTGACCCCACGGACTGCAGCACACCAGGCTTTCCTGTCCCTGACTATACCCTGGAGTTGGCTCAAACTCATATCCATTGAGTTGGTGATGCCATCCAGTCATCTCATGCTGTGTCATCTCCTTCTCCTCATGCCCTCAGTCTTTCCCAGCATCAGCGTCTTTTCCAATGAGTCAGCTCTTTGCATCAGGTGGCCAAAGTATTGGAGCTCCAGCATCAGTCTTTCCAATAAATATTCAGGGTTGAAATCCAATTCTTCAGCACTCAGCCTTCTCTATGGAACAACTTTCACATCCATACATGACTACTGGAAATTTTGTCAGCAAAGTGAGAAAGAGCCCCGGGAAGGACATAGTTGTCTATGATGGACTGAGTAGTGTCCCCTAAGAGATGTCTACCTCCTAATCCCCTGTACTGACAAATACTGTTATGCCTTTTACAGCAAAAAAGAAAAAAAAATGACTTTTCAGGTGTGATCAAATTAAAGATATTGAAATGGAGAGATTATCATAAATTTTCTAGGTGGGCATGATATAATTCAAAGGTTATCCTGCAAGAGGTATGCAGGAGTAGTTAGAGCTTGACAGAAGATGGTGTGATGATCAAGATAGTAACAGAGGGAAAGAGAAAGGGATTTGAAGATGCTCTACTGCTGACTTTGAAAGATGGAAAGAAGAGACATGAGCCAAGAATGTTCAAGGCCTCTGGATGGGTTAGTATTTGAAGGAGATCATGTGGGTTGTTGTCAGCTTTCATGCCTGACTTCCTGTAGGACCTGTGTTAGGTGGCCTATAGATGGTTCTGGGCAAAAACCTTTAAAGAAAAGACAGGTTGTTTCTGAAGATGGAAGGTAGATTCATGAGCAAGGGGATTATAGTAATAGGAATCATTATAATAGAAGTACCCAAATGGACTGATCTTTGGGGCTGTTCAGATCTAGGCTTTTGTATGACTTCCCAGTACAAGTGATAGGGCAACACCTGCTTCCACATTTTTAATATTGCCAGCTGCTGAAAGATAAGAATTGTTGAATAATGGGTGGAACATGAAGGAAAAAGTTGAAAAAAAAAAAACCACTGGCAACATTGACAACATTGGCAAAACTGAAATATAAGGCAAGTTTTGAAGCACTTATCTTGAGGTCACAGAATGAATAAGTCCTGGTGTTTTACTAGTGGTTTGTTTAAATCTGAATCACATGAGGTCACAAAATACTGAGAACTAGTAAGTTAACTTTTGGATTGTTTGGCAGAAAGGAGAGAAATAATTCTAACATTATGTTTATGGTAGAATATTTCCAATAAAAACTTTACTCATTTTTTTTTAAATTCATGCTGTGATGTGCCTTAGTCCTCAAAAACCTAGGTTCAATATAACCTAGACATAACCTAGAGCCAAGATAACAAGAGAACCTCATGTTGATGTTGAGGTTCCCAGAGATAGAAAGAAAGGGTATGTTTTGGGTATTGCATGAGATGCGGTATCTGTGGCTAACTGACAGAGATGCTTTGTTTAGGATCAAAGCTAGTCCTTCCCATGAGTTAACTACCAGTCCTGACATGTTGGAGAGCAACTTCTAGGCACTCCTTTAGTATTGGCTCTGCATATATATGTCTTAGAGAGGCGTGCTTTCTATTATGCATGCATATGGGCATGGAGCTGACAGACATTTATGTTTACTCTTGTAATTTCCTGGCCCCAGAAAAGGGGAGTAAAACTTGAAAGGAAAGCTAATCTATTTAGTGTGATATATAGTAAGGCATTCTTTCTCCACAGTGGTGTCTTTGGCTCTGTCTAAGTAAAGCAGTGCTGGAAAAAAAAAATTATAGCACCCTAGGAGAATCACTTTGCCAGAAATAGAAAAATTAAGGGATATTGAGAAAATCTTAACTAATATTATTATATAAGATTTAAATCTTATATTCCTCAAATATCAGTGATTGGGGCAGGATCAATGTGCCTTATCTGATGTTGAACAAATGGACAAAGATTCAAAATGCCCTAGGCAATTTGGCAGAAAGACATTGGCTTTCAGAATAGGTTCTAAACACTTTTTATTTGTTTTAAGTCAAGAAATATTTTTTGGACAGTCATCATGGATACTTTTTGGGTCAATGTCCTCTGATGGCAGCAGAGCACAAAAACAATGACATTGTCAGATGTTATAGAAAGGAATCATCAGAAACAAACAGCTGGGAAGACCAAGCAAAGGCAATGACAGAGTGCTTTAGGCTATCTCTGGTATTTCCACCAGTCCTTAATAGGAATTGTTGTTGTTGAGGTGGGGACTCCTTGGGAAGGGCAACTGCACAATTTAACTTATATGATAAAATTGTGCTTCTAAGGACTTAAAAGAAGGATCACATAAAGACTGTAAGAAATATTCCTTTAAGATCCTGGACATTCTTGAGGGGTTCATATTAAAACTGTCTGTTGTATTGCCAATTCTTGGAGAGTAATGGAGCATGAATTCTAAATGGAGTAATAAGCACAGATACAAAAAAAGACTTCATCTCCTAACCCTATCCTAACAACTTATATCCTCTTGAGGTTGATGCTCTGATTCCCAACTTATAAAGAAATTGGGTGTGATAGGGGTGAAGGAACTTGTCCAAGGTCATCCTGCCACAATTGACCCTTAAACAATGTGACATTTATCCAAGTACAATTTATAGTTGACCCTCTGGATCAATTCTCCTTCTAGACATTCAACTAACTATAAATTATGAAGTTACTATATTATTTAGTTTTGAAAAAATCTGAAAAACTCCTGTGCAATTCAAACCATTGTTTTTCAAGGATCAATTGCATTTGGTGGCCAAGTACAGACCTCAGACTATCTGATTTTACTCTATTACCAGTATCCAGCTTGGACCTGGTACTTGAGAGTGTTTTGGGTTTTTGTTGTTTTCTGTCAGCATTTTATCTTCACAACTTGTGCAGTGCTTGTGGTCTCAAAACATTCCTTTTCCACAGCCCTCAGAAAAGTATCAGTTGAGTAAGCTGTACATTGTCAACATTAAAAACACAAGTAATTGTGGTACTGCTCCCACAATGGAAGTTCAGTTCAGTCCAGTTGCTCAGTCGTGTCTGACTCTCACGACCCCATGGGCTGTAGCACGCCAGGCCTCCCTGTCCATCACCAACTCCTGGAGTCTACCCAGACTCATGTCCATTGAGCCGGTGATGCCATCCAGCCATCTCATCCTCTCTCTTTCCCACAGTGGAAAGAAAAGGACAAATCAAGGGAAGGCAGTGCGGTGGAGGACAGTGCCCTCAGGGGATGAATCATTAAACGCTACCGAGGCACATTCGAATCATCCATCTGAAAATTGCCCCAAGTGCCCAAGTGATCTTCGCCTCAAAAATGCCTCTGCAGCCCATCTCCTTGGTCAACAACTAAACTGTGCTTTTGCCATTTGACCCAAGCCTCCCTGCTTCCTGTTACTTTCTCACCTTAGCTGCAAATTATCTGCAGCCTGATTTTAAACCTCCACATCAAACCTTGGCTTTATCACTGGTTCAGGGGATAAAAATGTGAACCTCCAGGCAGCAGGTAATAAGTAATTGTTTATTTAGCAATCACATCAAGGGTGAAGTTCACAATCAGTTCTCCAGAGGCTGACTTTAGAATTCACTTAACTACTGCTCTTCATATCCAAGTGAATAAATTGCTCAGTTTTAAACTGTGTTTAAAGTTACAGTGATAATTGTCGACTTACTCTAAGTAAATTGAATCTCCACTTAAAACTTGTACTTACTAATAGGTAGTTTCTATCTTGTTTTCCATTTACCTAAAGGATTACAAATATTTACACAAGAATTGGACATGACTTAGTGACTAAACCACCACCACCACTGAATGTATACTGTATGCTAGACATTATGTTTAAACATGTTATACATTATTTCAACAAATACTTCTAGCATCGCTCCTAAAAGAGTACTATCATTATTCTTCTATTAAAATGAGGAAATTAAGGCTGATAAGTGCTTAGAAAAGTTGATAGGTCTGAGGTCAGTCGCTCAGTCGTGTCCAACTATCTGTGACCCCATGGACTGTCGCACACCAGGCTTCCCTGTCCATCACCGACTCCCGGAGCTTGCTCAAACTCAAGTCCATCAAGTTGGTGAAGCCATCCAATCATCTCATCCTCTGTCGTCCCCTTTTCCTCTTGCCTTCAATCCTTCCCAGCATCAGGATCTTTTTCAGTGAGTCAGTTCTTCACATCAGGTGGCCAGACTATTGGAGTTTCAGCTTCAGCATCAGTCCTTCCAATGCATATTCAGGACTGATTTCCTCTAGGATTGATTGGTTGGATCTCCTTGCAGTCCAAGGGATTCTCAAGAGTCTTCTCCAACACCACAGTTCAAAGGCATCACCCACAGCTCATTGATGTCAGTGTATGGCAGAAACCATACATACTTTTACAACATTACTTTTACAACATTGTAAAGTAATTAGCCTCCAATTAAAATTAATTAATTAAACAAAAATTTTTAAAAAGCATCAATTATTTGGCACTCACCTTTCTTTATGGTCCAGCTCTCATATCTATACGTGACATATGGACCTTTTTTGGCAAAGTATTGTCTCTGCTTTTTAATATCTGGTCTAGGTTGGTCATAGATTATCTTCCAAGGAGCAAGTGTCTTTTAATTTCATGGCTGCAGTCACCATCTGCAGTGATTTGGGAGCCAAAAAAAAAATCTGTCACTGTTTCCATTGTTTCCCCATCTGTTTGCCATGAAGTGATGGGAATTGGATGCCATGATCTTTGTTTTCTGAATGTTGAGCTTTAAGTCAATTTTTTCACTCTCCTCTTTCACTTTCAGCAAGAGGCTCTTCAGTTCAGTTCTTCTTCAGTTTCTGCTATAAGAGTGGTGTCATCTGAGGTTATTGATATTTCTCCTGGCAATTTTGATTCCAGCTTGTGCTTCATCCAGTTTGGTATTTCACAATATACAGTGTATATAAGTTAAATAAGCAGGGTGACAATATACAACTTTAACATACTCCTTTCCCTATTTGGAATCAGTCTGTTGTTCCATGTCCAGTTCTAACTCTTGCTTCTTGACCTGCATACAGATTTCTCAGGAGGCAGGTAAGATGGTCTGGTATTCCCATCTCTATAAGAATTTTCTACACTTTCTACATAGTAAAAGGCTATGGTGTAGTCAATAAACCAGAAGTAGATATTTTTCTGGAACTCTCTTGCTTTTTTGATGATAGAATGGATATTGGCAATTTGATCTATGATTCCTCTGCCTTTTCTAAATCCAGCTTGAACATATGGAAGTTCACAGTTCATGTACTGTTGAAGCCTGGCTTGGAGAATTTTGAGCATTACTTTACTAATGTGTAATATGAGTGCAATTGTGTGGTAGTTTGAATGTTCTTTGGCATTGCCTTTCTTTGGGATTGGAATGAAAACTGACCTTTTCCAGTCGTGTGGCCATTGCTGAGTTTTCCAAATTTGCTGGCATATTGAGCACAGCACTTTAACAACATCATCTTTTAAGATTTGAAATAGCTCAACTGGAATTCCATTACCTCCACTAGCTTTGTTTATAGTGATGCTTCCTAAGGCCCCCTTGACATCGCATTCCAGGATGTCTGGCTCTAGGTGAGTGATCACACCATTGTGATTATCTGGGTCATGGAGATCTTTTTTGTACAGTTCTTCTGTGTATTATTGCCACCTCTTCTTAATATCTTTTGCTTCTGTTAGGTCCATACCATTTCTGTCCTTTATTATGTCCATTAAGTCTACACATAGAAATAGTAGTGTATCAAAGCCTTAAGACCCAGGTTTTTATGATTCCAGAGCTCTTATTCTTAAATACTGCATTAGATAGTATTTAGGTAACGGTATATGTATTTCCTAATAATACTTTATTTATTTTTATTTTGTATTTTACATTCTTCATAAGTTTATTTTTGCCTTTTTATTTTGTATTGTGGTATAAATGATTAAAAATATTGTAATATTTTCAGGTGAGCAAAGGGACCTAATAATACTTCTATTTTTATCATTGCTTGAATACAGTTTAACATTCATTAAGCATTGTTTGAAGCTTAGATACCATAATAGAAATTAAAGATACAAAAATAGTAAGTTATAGTTCCTATCCTTAGAAATATAGTCTAATTCTAGTAAGGGAGAAGGGATAAATGAATACAATTTTAGGAAAAATAGATAGCTCTTGCAGCCCCTGAACTGTAGCCTGCCAGGCTCCTCTGTCCATGAGATTTCCCAGGCAATAACACTGGAGTGGATTGCCATTTCCTTCTTCAGGGTATCTTCCTGATCCAGGGATTAAACCTGCATCACCTGAATTGCAGGCAGATTCTTTATTGCTGAGCCACTGGGGAAGACCTTCATTTCACTGGCAAAGTAGTTGCTGTTGTTCTAAAGGGTCAAATGTAGAATGCCTGTAATTTTTACATGGTCAAGCTCACCAAGGAAAGGTCAATAATATGTATGGAACTGGACATTGGAGATGAACTCAGTGATCATTTGTCCATACCCAGCCTCATTCATTAAATCTGTAATACTGAGCTCACCTTTGTTTACACAGCCTTTCTTTCTTTCCCCTGGGCCAAAGCATTTGTATAACTGGCAGGATCAGAGATGTTTCTGCACAAGTTACAAACTCTATCGAGAGTTAATTCTATCCTCTGACATCCTCGGTCATGGTATATATATACTTGCCCCTTTCTCATAGTAAGTTTCCCTACCTCAGCCCCTGGTATCTTCTCTTATCTGCTGACCTAGGCAGCCCACCAGAGATTTTAAGGGTTGTAGGAAAGACTGACCTGACAGTTCACAGATCTTACCATCAGTCCAGTTTCTCAGTTGTGTCTGACTCTTTGCGACCCCATGGACAGCAGCACGCCAGGCTTTCCCATCCATCACCAACTCCCGGAGCTTGCTCAGACTCATGTTGATGAGGCCATCCAACCATCTCATCCTCTGTCATCCCCTTTTCCTCCTGCCTTCAATCTTTCTCAGCATCAGGGTCTTTTCCAATGAGTCAGTTCTTTGCATCAGGTGGCCAAAATATTGGAGATTCAGCTTCAGCCTCAGTCCTTCCAATGAATATTCAGGACTGATTTCCTTTAGGATGGGCTAGTTTGATCTCCTTGTAGTCCAATGGACTCTTGAGAGTCTTCTCCAACACCACAGTTCAAAAGCATCAATTCTTTGGCACTCAGCTTTCCTTATGGTCCAATTCTCACATCCATACATGACCACTGGAAAACTACAGCTTTGATTGGATGGACCTTTGTTGGTAAAGTAATGTCCCTGCTTTTCAACATGCTGTCTAGGTTGGTCATAACTTTTTTTCCCAAGGAGCAAGCGTCTTTTAATTTCATGGCTGCAGTCACCATTTGCAGTGATTTTTGAGCCCAAGAAAATAAATATTGCAATAAGGGTAGTTTATTTTCTTCTTTGGGTTTCTTTAAATATTTAATTTTATTTAAAGATTGAAATCTAAAATGCTTCAGATGGGAAGATAATCTTGTTCTAATGGGTATAGACTTTTCCTCCCAGTTTCAGTGGTTGGCAAGGAGATTCCTCCTGAATTTGCAGGAGGAATTTTTGACAGTATTTCTGGCTCAGTCCTCAGGTATTTTGTGTCTTGGTGTTTGTTGCTGTCCTGGATTGTGACCCAAAGTAGCTCTGTCTTGCATTCAATACCCTACATGCTTGACTAGTAGGATTGCAGAAAGAGGCAGATTGAGAGACAGAACTTGATAGACATGAATGTTTCAGTGAAATCCCTTCCAGTGGTTTGTAATTTCAGCCTCCATGTGGTCAACTTTTTGTTTCCAAAACCATGCCCAGGTTATGGTGAAGGCATTTACTGAGGGCCTTTAGTATTTCAGGAAGCATCAAAAACAAATGAGTAACAGAAAACTTTTTTTTAAAGCAAAGTTTTACAACAATTTATTTCTTTATTGAAAAAAAAAGCCCACAGGAACTAAAATAAGTCTCAAATTGTCTCGAGTTTCTTGAAACAATAAAGAAATAACTATAATATAGCTTGAAGAAAATAAAAGAATATTTTTACTGAAACTCTGGATTTCAAGGGCTTTCTCATCTTTAAAACATTAGAACCATTAAAGGAAAACTAATCAATATGGTTGGCTAAATATAAAGATTTAAAAGCTACTGTATATCAATCAATAAACTTGTTTTCTAGCAAACACATAACCAAAATAAAAGAGAAATAAAAATGATGGCATACTGCGTGAAGAATAACAGGTAAAAAAGGCACATGCTCTGTGATTCCATGTAATGTTCTCAAAAAGACACAGTTATGAAAACGGAGAACAGATTAGTGCTTGCCAGGGGACAGGGTGTGATGAGGGGTTGGATATAAAAGTGTATCAAGTGTATAGTGGTACACTGTAAAAGTGTAACACGAGAGAGGCCTTTGTGGTCATAGAATGGTTCTGTATCTTGATTTTGATAGTAGTTGCACAAATCTGTGTGAGTGCTTAGTCACTCAGTCGTGTCCAACTCTTGCAACCCTGTGGACTGTAGCCTACCAGGCTCCTCTGTCCATGGGATTTTTCAGGCAAGAATACTTTTTAAAAAATTAATTAGTTAATTTTAATTGGAGGCTAATTATTTTCCAATACTGTAGTGGTTTTTGCCATACATCGAAATGAATCAGCCACGGGAGCAAATGTGTTCCCCATCCCGAACCCCCCTCCCACCTCCCTCCCCATCCCATCCCAGTGCACCAGCCCTGAGCACTTGTCTCATGCATCAAACCTGGACCCATGACCCACTTCACACATGATAATATACACATTTCAACACTACCCTCTCAAGTCATTCCACCCTTGCCTTCTCTCACAGAGTCCAAAAGTCTATTCTATACATCTGCGTCTCTTTTGCTCTCTCACATATAGGGTCATCATTACCATCTTTCTAAATTCCATATATATGCGTTAGTATACTGTATTGGTGTTTTTATTTCTGACTTACTTCACTCTGTGTAGTAGGCTCCAGTTTCATCCACCTCATTAGAACTGATTCAAATGCATTGTTTTTAATGGCTGAGTAATATTCCATTGTGTATATGTACCTCAGCTTCCTTATCCATTTGTCTGCTGATGGACATCTAGGTTGCTTCCACGTCCTGGCTATTGTAAACAGTGCAGCGTTGAACATTGGGGTACATGTGTCTCTTTCAATTCTGGTTTCCTCGATATGTATGCCCAGCAGTGGGATTGCTGGGTCGCATGGCAGTTCTATTTCCAGGTTTTTAAGGAATCTTGACTCTTGTCTCTAGCTTTGTGGATGGATTGTTTACTCACTGAGCCATTAGGAAATGGCATAGAACTAAAACACATGAACGTCATACCAATGTCAATTTTTTGATTTTGATATTTTACTATTACATAAGCAAGATTGGGTGAAAGGTATACTGAATTCCTCTGTACTATTTTTGCAACTTTCTATAAATCTATATTTATTTTAAAATAAAATTGTTAAAAGTAGTGAATATTTAAAAATAAATTATTAAGGGGCGAAACTAAGATGGCGGAGGAATAGGACGGGGAGAACACTCTCTCCCCAATAAATATACCAAAAGAACTTTTAAAGGCCGAGCAAACTCCAAAAAACAGGAACTGAATGCTGGCGGAGGACATCGGGCATCTGGAGAGGCGACCCAGTGCCGACGTGAGGAGTAACAGTGAGGAAACCTAGACTCACCCACCAGAAAACCACACAAGCCTTTCCACCCAGGAAACTTCGACAAACCACGCATCCAACCCCTCCCATAGAGAGGAATCCCCACAATAAAGGGACAACACAGCAAGATAAACAAGATGAAAAGGCAGAGAAATACCCAGCAAGTAAAGGAACAGGATAAATACCCCCTAGACCAAACAAAAGACGAAGAGATAGGAAGTCTACCTGACAAAGAATTCCGAATAATGATAGTGAAAATGATCCAAAACCTGGAAAATAAGTTGGAGTTACAGCTCAATAACCTGCAGGCAAGGATTGAGAAGATGCAGGTAAGCTTTAACAAGGACTTAGAAGAAATGAAAAAGAGACAAAATACAATGAATAATGCAATAAATGAGATCAAAAACACCCTAGAGGGAACCAACAGTAGAATAACAGAGATAGAAGACAGAATAAGTGAGGTAGAAGACAGAATGACAGAAATAAATGAAACAGAAAGGAAAAATGAAAAAAGAATTAAAAGAAATGAAGACAACCTTAGAGACCTCTGGGACAATATTCAACGCACCAATATTCGAATCATAGGAGTCCCAGAAGAAGAAGACAAAAAGAAAGACCATCAGAAAATTCTTGAAGAGATAATTGTAGAAAACTTCCCTAAGTTGGGGAAGCAAATAGCCACTCAGGTCCAAGAAACACAGAGAATCCCAAATAGAATGAACCCCAAGCGGGACACCCCAAGACACATATTAATCAAATTGGCAAATATCAAATACAAAGACCAAATATTAAAAGCAGCAAGGGAGAAGCAAAAGATAACTCACAAGGGGAATCCCATAAGGATAACAGCTGATCTCTCAACAGAAACGCTTCAGGCCAGAAGGGAATGGCAAAACATACTTAAAGTCATGGAAGAAAACAATCTACAACCCCGACTACTCTACCCAGCAAGGATCTCATTCAAATTTGAAGGAGAATTCAAAATTTTCTCAGACAAGCAGAAACTGAGAGAATTCCGCAACACCAAACCAGCCCTCCAACGAATGCTAAAGGATCTTTCCTAGATAGGAAACACCGATGGGATAGATAATCTGGAGCCCAAAACAATAAAATAAATGGCAGCGGGATCATACTTATCAATAATTACCTTAAATGTAAACGGGCTGAATGCCCCAACCAAAAGACAAAGATTGGCCGATTGGATACAGAAACAAGACCCCTATATATGTTGTCTACAAGAGACCCACCTCAAACCTAGGGACACATATAGACTGAAAGTTAAAGGCTGGAAAAAGATATTCCATGCAAATAAAGACCAAAAGAAAGCAGGAGTGGCAATACTCATATCTGATAAAGTAGACTTTAAAATAAAGGCAGTGAAAAGAGATAAAGATGGACATTACATAATGATCAAAGGATCAATCGAGGAAGAAGAAATAACAATTATAAATATTTATGCACCTAACATAGGAGCTCCACAATATGTAAGGCAAATGCTAACAAATATGAAAGGGGAAATCAACAACAACACAATAATAGCAGGAGACTTTAATACACCACTCACACCAATGGATAGATCAACTAGACAGAAAAGTAACAAGGAAATTCAAACTTTAAATGAAACAATAGACCAACTAGACCTAATTGATATCTATAGGTCATTCCACCCCAAAACAAGGAATTTCACCTTTTTCTCAAGTGCACACAGGACCTTCTCCAGGATAGATCACATCCTGGGCCATAAATCTAACCTTGATAAATTCAAAAATATTGAAATCATCCCAAGCATCTTTTCTGACCACAATGCAGTGAGATTAGATATCAACTACAGGAGAAAACCTCTCAAAACTTCCAACATATGGAGGCTCAACAACACACTGCTGAATAACCAACAAATCGCAGAAGAAATTAAAAATGAAATTCAGTTATGCATGGAAACGAATGAAAATGAAAACACAACAGCTCAAAACCTATGGGACACTGTGAAAGCAATGCTAAGGGGAAAGTTCATAGCAATACAAGCTCACCTCAGGAAACAAGAGAAAAATCAAATAAATGACCTTACTATACACCTAAAGCAACTAGAAAGGGAAGAGATGCAGAAGCCCAGGTCTAGTAGAAGGAAAGAAATCTTAAAGATCAGGGCAGAAATTAATGCAAAGGAATCAAAAGTGACCATAGCAAAAATCAACCAAGCCAAAAGCTGGTTCTTTGAGAAGATAAATAAAATTGACAAACCGTTAGCCAGACTCATCAAGAAACAAAGGGAGAAGAACCAAATCAACAGAATTAGAAATGAAAACGGAGAGATCACAACAGAAAACACAGAAATACAAAGGACCATAAGAGACTATTATCAGCAACTATATGCAAATAAACTGGACAATTTGGATGAAATGGACAAATTCCTAGAAAAGTACAACTTTCCAAGACTAAACCAGGAAGAGATAGATAATATTAATAGACCCATCACAAGCA
>ML661325.1:11783842-11815867 GCA_007570785.1 Antilocapra americana | reverse complement strand
AAATAAATAAATAAATAAATTATTAAGATTTTTTTTCTTAAAGTGAAAGCAAATTTATTTAGAGAGACACATTCCACAAAATGGGGATGATCTCAAGTGAGAGGGGCCTATTATTGTTTTTTAATTTTTTTATTGAAGGATAATTGCTTTACAGAATTTTATTTTTTTCTGTCAAACCTCAACATGAATTAGCCACAAGTATACATATCCCCCTCCCTCAAAGGGCCCTATTATTAAGCTTTTAAAACAGTTCTATCCATTAGAAGTATAATTTGAACCATAAAACATTTTAAATGTATTTTTTGAGATATATTGGACATATATATAAGCTTCAGATGTTTGTGTTGATCTGATACATTTGTATATTTCAGTATAGTCACCACCTTGGCATTAGCTAACAACTCTATCCACAAAAATTAATATAATTTAAAATTTTCTAAAGCCACATCAGACACAGCACAAAAAATTGGTAACATAATTGAAATATTTAAGTGAATAAATTTTATTAATGTTAATAAAACTAACATTATTAAGATGAATATTTTATTATTTTATGTATTGAATGTCTTATTCCAAAT
This sequence comes from Antilocapra americana, assembly GCA_007570785.1. Taxonomy (NCBI): domain Eukaryota; kingdom Metazoa; phylum Chordata; class Mammalia; order Artiodactyla; family Antilocapridae; genus Antilocapra; species Antilocapra americana. The sequence goes on along the minus strand of ML661325.1, from coordinate 11,815,289 downwards.
ATTATAATTTTAGCATGTAATCAATAAGAAGATTATGGTTGAAACATTGATTTCTTTTTGTATTTTTATACTTGAAATGATTGTTTTGAGTCTTCAGGGTGTAACAAATTTCTTTTTATTTTTTTAAAATTTCTTTACTTTATTGTGTTGGTTTTGCCATACATTGACATGACACCGCCATGGGCACACATATGCTCCCCCTCCAGAACCCCCATCCCTCCTCCCTCCCGATTCCCTCCCCCTGGGACATCTCGGTGCACCAGCCCCGAGCATCAACCCTGGGCTGGCGATTGATTTCACATATGGTAATTAACATGTTTCAATGCCATTCTCCCATATCATCCCACCCTTGCCCTCATCCACAGAGTCCACGAGTCTGCTCTATACATCTGCGTTCCTTTTGCTGTCTTGCATGCAGGGTTCTCGTTACCGTCTTTCTAAATTCCATATATATGCGTTAGTATACTGTATTGTTGTTCTTCCTTCTGGCTTACTTCACTCTGGATAATAGGCTCCAGTTCCGTTCTAAATTTAATAATTTGCCACGTGCAGCTTTGCCTCCGATGCAAGGATCCTAGGATTTACTAAACACATCAAACTCACTCATACCTCGAACTCTGGATTCAGTAGAGGATGACCACGGAGACAGACTTGGGGGTGGGGCCCCACCTCAGCTTCCTCCCTTCTCTCGCACACATCAGGCCCTTCCTCTCTTCCAACCTCAAGAACTCCAGGGAGCCCAGGCACACACGGGAGAGCAGGTCGTGTGACCCACAAACCCGTCCCCAGAGTTCCTCAACCGGAAGTCCGTCCTTGAGTCTGCCCACCCCCACCCCTGGGCGCTCCCCAGGAGCGTTCCGGCGGTGGGCGGAAGGTGAGCCTGCATTCGCTCTCTCTCCGATAACCTCGGGGTCGCTCCCTCAGCTCCTTTGGGACTTAGACCACATGTCACCTCTTAGGAAAACCTTCCCAGAAGATCATATTTAAAATCACAACTGGCTCCCTCATGTTCCCTACCTTCTTTATCTCTAAATCACTCTACTTTTTGAGACTTCAGTAACTCGCTTCAGTCGGTCCGTATCCGTGTTTGTCCTTCAGCACTAGCTCCAAAATGGCAGTGATTTTTTGCCTGCTTTGGTATGATGAATGATTTAGTGGCTAGATGCTCGATACATATTTGTTAAGGCATTGAAAGTATTTTAAAGTGTTTATATTTATTGAAGCAGATATCTAACAATCCTGGATACTAGGCTGTTTATTTTAGAATGCCCCCTTTCAGTTTTGTAGCTGTAATTAACCCTCAGTATTTGAGCAGATAGACATATATTCAGTTGATTTTTGCTTAATAGATTGTGTCCTTTATTTTATGTCAAAAGGGCAGACAAACCTTTAGGAAGAGAGTGAACTGGATTGAATTGGTTCCATTTGGGAATCTAACATGGTTATGCATCTTTGATGGCTAAGTTAGTCCTATGTTAGATCAACCAGATGCAAGAGAAGGGATAGAAATTCACAGAAAGGAAGGGGAGAGTCAGACATGCTTAACCTCATTCTAAAGGGTCTGAGAGAAATACTATTCTCAGGCTTATAAGATGTCTTCATATCCAGCCACCAGGACTGTGTGAAGACATACAAATTAATGGACATGGGGAGCCTAGGCACACCCTGGGGTTCATAGTGGACAAGGGCATTAGCGAATGATATGAAATAATTAGAAATAAAAGATTATTGCTTAATTAGATAGTTCTTAATTAGAAATAAAAGATTGTTGGTAGCCAGCAGTGTTGAAAATGCTTTAACCATGATTGAACTAGACGAGAGTTGTATCAAATAGTTGGGACCACGTATTTTCAGTAATAATAGCAGAGAATGGATTCCTTCTCAGAATTACGTGGAGTTTCTAATGCATCTCTCAGTAGCAGGGAAAGACAGAATTGGACTATTGGGCTTCCTGAGATGACAGAATATTTTTTATTTTAATAAAGAGAAGAGAATCATGTAAAAATAAAAGATACTCTTTTGGTGAAAATATGGGGTACTCAAAAGTCATACCAGGGCTTCGCAAGCGTTGCTGGTGGTAAACAACCTGCCTGCCTGTCTGCCTGCCTGCCTGCCTGTCAATGCAAGAGACATAAGAGACATGCATTCAGTCCCTGAGTTGGGAAGATCCCTTGGAGGAAGGCATGGCAACCCACTCCAGTATTCTTTCCTGAAGAATCCTAGGGACAGAGGAGCCTGGCGGGTTATACAGTCCATAGGGTCCTAAAGAGTTGGACATGACTGATGCAACTTAGCATGCACATATTAGCAAAGTCATACTAATTTAGATATTCTTTCATTTCTTCTTTCTAAAGTAAACAGGCAGGGGAAGCCTTTACACTAAAAAAAATGGTATTTAGTTTCAGCATTAATTTTAATGATAAAAATTGGAAATAACCAAAGTTAGCAATAATTAAGTAGAATAGTCTTCATTCTGACATTATATCCAAAGCACCTAGAATACAGGTAGAACACTATCTGTTATGTAGAAGGTACACAGTATATATTACAAAATAAATGGAGAAATGAACATATGTTTAAAATTAATTATATACTCCAGGATTATACATATAAATTATAATTCCAGGATTGTAAATCCCAAGCAGTTACTGAAATGATTGTGTTAATCATCATATTGAAAGTATGAATATGATGATTTTGAGCACAAACTATAGAATATGAAATAGTTCTTGAATATAAAATGGTTTTTACACTTTGTGCATCATGTTACCTGGGGGGCTTATTAAACATAAGTTTCTGAGTCTCAGCATCAGTTGCTATTTCAGTGGGTCTGGAATGGTGCCCCAAAATTTGCATTTCTGGCAAGACCATATTTTGAGAACCACTGATCTAAAGGATGGTTACAAGTGTGTGAAGTAAGTTAACACATGATACCTTGAAAAACTGCTGATCAAGTAGAATTATGCCAAGAAATGGTGTTGGGACTGTAGTGATTGTGTTAGAAGTAGAAATATGGCTTATAGCTCTCATCTTTCAGGTTTCCTTTGTTTTCCAGATTTTCTTTATGGTCAACTACTAGTTTAAAATGGAAGATAAAAAGGCCAATCAGTTTAAATGTAAATACAAAAGCAAAAAAATAAAAGAATAAAAAATGAAGAGAGATACTGATTTTCTCTAAAGAGATGATAATGAAATCTGGAGTTAAGGGGCTAATTTAAATGTCTAGTATGTGCTTGCCTTTAGTATTACTTTATTACCTCTGCTAGAACTCCCTGATACTAAATTGATCCTTCATCTGACACCTAGAGTCATCTTCTAGAAACTTTTCTTCATTCTTCTAAAGCAAACACCCCAGATGCTGACAGCTCAGCCCACATTATATTTGATTATTTTCTTTGTTCTTGTTGACTAAAGCTTCCTTGAGAATAAGACATATTGCTTCTTGTTTATCACACCTTTGGCCTGGGTATATGAAGGTGCTTCAATTTTCTCTATTCAGCTTGAGTATAATTCATGTTCAACTGTTGAATATTTTCTTTTGTTTCTTATATATTTATTTCTTTGCTTTTTAAAATGGAAATATAGGTGATTTACAATGTTGGGTTAGTTTTAGGTGTGCAGCACATCGACTCAGTTTTATATATACTCTTTTTCACATTCTTTCCCTTTAGAGATTATTACAAAATATTCAGTATATTTCCCTGTGCTATACAGTAAGTGCTTGTTATCAATGTTTTATATCAGTTCAGTTTAGTCGCTCAGTCATGTCTGACTCTTTGCAACCCCATGAATAGCAGCATGCCAGGCCTCCTTGTCCTTCACCAACTCCTGGAGTCTATCCAAACCCATGTCCATCAAGTCAGTGATGCCATTCAGCCACCTCATCCTCTGTCGTCCCCTTCTCTTCCTGCCCCCAATCCTTCCCAGCATTAGAGTCTTTTCCAATGAGTCAGTCCTTTGCATGAGGTGGCCAAAGTACTGAGTAGTGTGTATTTATTAATCCCAGCATCCTAATTTATCCCTCAACCTGTTTCCTCTTTGGCAACCATAGTGGAAGGAATTACAGACATAGAAAACCATTACAGATATTATCTTTTTGCCCATTTGGGTCCATTTTGCTTGCATGTGTGCTCTGTCACTTCAGTTGTGTCCTACTCTTTGTGACCCCACGGACTGTAGGCCACCAGGCTCCTCTGTCCATGGACTTCTCTAGGCAAGAAAACGAGTCAGATGCCTTGCCCTCCTCCAGGTGATCTTCCCCACCCAGGGGTCGAACTTGCGTCTCCTGTGTCTCCTGCATTGCAGGTGGGTTTTTTACTGCTGAGCCACCAGAGAAGTGCCATTTGGGTCCGTTATTCTCTGTCTTGTTGTTTGTCCTAGGAAGTTGGCAATTTTGTATCCAATAGCTTACTCATTTATAACAATATTTGAAGAAAGACCTGTAGGGAGAAATAAGGCGATATGAATTGGAACTCCTGTTTCAAGGTTTAGCTAAAGTGGAAGTGCCCTGAGATCAGACCTGGGTTCTCATACATGCAAAGCATGTGATCTACTGCTAAGCCAGTTCTCCAGTTGTAGATAATTTGGGACTGCATCAAAAAGGCTGCTTGAATTCTGGGTTACAGGTGGTTTGACTAGTGAGAAACACTAGAAGATGGGAGTAGAGAGAGTTCGGTGTGTTTTGTTCCCCTGACCCTTCTCCTGTTGGCCCAGGGGTTGGCAGTGGCTGCTCTCCTTAAGTGAAGGGCTGACCTCTTCTGGGCTTTTTCTCTCCTCCAGCCATACTTTGCTATGTGGGTTCTACTTCCTATTTCCATCCTTTATCCCTTCAGGTGTAGAATACTAGTTGCTCATTTTACTGCTAATTTGATGCTGCTTCCACATTCCTTACTGGTTTCCCTTAATCCTGTCCGTACCTTGAATTTTATTAAATTCTCCTAAAATTACGCCCTTTGAGTAGGCCATCTGTTTCTTGCTGGGATCTTTGCCAGTACACCTCCTTTTCATTTTAATTGTCATGCCTGTGGATACATGCCTTCACTTCACAGGAAATAAGAGGCAGAAACTCCCCATGGGCTAACATGGAATACAAAGAGCACAGGCTTTAGGGCAAACCATGTTGGTTTGAACATGAGTTTTGCTATTTCCTTGCTGAATGGCGCAGCAAAGTTACCTAGGAGACTCGATTTGTCCCCTCAAAAATGGAAATTATCCTTTCTCGCTTATTAAGTATGAAAATATGTGTCACGTGTCTAGCGCTTTGTATGTATGTATGTGCTCCTAAAATTTTACTTTCCCCTTCCCTCCCCGTGCTAGAACAAATCATACCAATAAAAGAAGATTGTTTTATTCTCTCACTCTATCTCTGTATTATTCTAAGCATCCTCTGCTGTAGCTGCAGTCCCTCCCACATTTATGAACAATTCTTGTCTTTCCGAATAATGTACTTCTGTCTCCCATGTATCTCTGGCTGTCTGCTATGCTAGGGGCCAGCTAAGTCCTAAGACTTAGGCCTGCTGTCCTGAGTAGGGCCCAGCAAGCACTAGGTCTTTGCTGCAGCCCACGGGATCTCTGGTCTTTGTTGGGGACGCAGGATACTTTAGTTGTGGCGTGTGGGATCGCGTTCCTCTACCAGGGATTGAACCTGGGCTGCCTGCATTGCGAGCATGGAGTCAGCCACTAGACCACCAGGGAAGTCCCTGCTTGCTTTCTTAAGCAGAGAACATGGACATCTAGAATAGACCTCACTCTCACCAACGACCAACTTCTTTTTCAGCAGGGATGCTGCTTCATGATATCCTGATAAAACATTCCAATATGGCATGACAGATCAGAACTTTTTGTGAGACATAGGGCCAGGTGATTATGTATTTATGATCTTTTGTTGTGATTCAGTCACTCAGTTGTGTCCAACTCTTTGTGACCCCATGGACGGCAGCATGCCAGGCTTTTCTGTCCTACACTATTGCCTGGAGTTTGCTCAAACTCATGTCCATTAAGTAGATTTTGGCATCCAACCATCTCATTCTCTTTTGTCCCCTCCTCCTCCTGCCTTCAATCTTTCCCAGCATCAGGGTCCCTTCTAATGAGTCATCTCTTCTTATCAGGTGGCCAAAATATTGGAGCTTCAGCATCAGTCCTTCCAATCTTACTTAGCCTTTCGAATAAGACTGTAAGGATTATTAATTTTCCAGGTGATTAAACTGAGGCTTATAGAGGATCAGTCCGTTACTCTACCAGAAGGTGAAGGACCTAAGCCAAAATTCAGGTCTATTTCAAATCATTTTATGTTCGTCCCAATACCTTACTCCTTTTTTTGAGAATTATATTTTTCACCCAAACACAGTGGCACTTAGAGAGTCACTGGAATAAGTATTTGTGTTTTTGTGAATGTGTTTGGGATTATTAGGAGGTGATATCAGGATCCCTAAGGAACCCACAAATAAAAATTGCAAGAAATGGAAGCAGAGATCCTATCTCTTCACACAAGCAAGCTTGTGATATTGGAGAAAAAATTTTGACTCTTCTCCAGCTTTCTCATCTCTGAAATGAGATTCTTCCTGATGTCTGCCTGATAGGATGCTTGGTTCATAGTAGTAGTCTCAAAGAATTCAAGTTTTTCATTCTGCTTTTGTTCAGGTACCCATTAGCTCTGGTCACTACTGTTCTTGCAGTCCTCTAACTATTCGAGGGTCTGGTAACCTCCAAACTTGCCTAAGGAGTATTTCTAAAACATGTATGCTCAGTTGTGTCCAATTCTTTGCAATCCCATGGACTACAGCCCACCAGGTTCCTCTGTCCATGGGACTCTCCAGGCAAGTATACTGTAGTGGGTTGCCATTTCCTACTCCAGGGGATCGTCCTGACCCAGGGACTGAAACTTTAAAACGTAAAACATGGATTTTATCAACCTAAATATGTGATTAAAAAGTCACTTAATTTGGAGACAAGCAGAATACAAATAGAAAAGGGAGCTTTTTCCCTCCTCAAATATACACATAGTAGTGACGATGCTTCAGATATTTCTGCAAACATGAACCAATGGTGGTGCAGTTGCCTCTGCAGAGTATTGTCACCATACACTGTGCTCGGTAGACTTTCCTTCAAGCCTGAACTGGTTAACGCTGAGCAAATCCAATAATTTCTCCATTCTTCAAGCAAGATCACCTTCCAGTAGTAGTGAAACTGATTAGATTATATGTGTAACTGAATAAGAAAAATATCTTAGAGAACACATTGGACTTCTAGGCTTGGAGAAGAGTTAAACATTTAAAGTGATTGGAACAACGTATCTATTATCATCATCACCATCATTAACATCAACATTATCATAGGAAATTTTTACTATTTTCTTACTGATTGAAACATATTATTTCATTCTTAAGGAATAAGTATGGGATACTCATTTCATTTATGTTATAGAAAAGGAAGTGACTTTCACAGATGCTGGGGGCTTGTCTAGATTTAATCAAGTAGGAAAGCCTATTTGATGTGAAATTTTGTGCTCTTGAGCACTTGTGAATATATTTTACACATTTAGGTACCAGTAAACACCCAGATTTTATATTGCTTGAGTATTGGGTAAATGGATGAAAGAGGAACAGAAATGACAAAGTTCTGTGCTCCATGTATACTTTGATGTGAAAGTAAAGTTCATCACATTAGCAGGATGAAACCACCAAAGATGTTTGCCTAGTGGAACTAGTATGTTCAAAACTGATTCTTAAGGTTTGCTATGGTAGATGGATTTGGGCTTCCCTGGAAGCTCAGCTGGCAAAGAATTCTCCTGCAATGTGGGAGACCCCAGTTTGATTCCTGGGTCAGGAAGATCCCCTGGAGAAGGGTTAGGCCACCCACTCCAGTATTCTTGGGCTTCCCTTCTGGCTCAGTCGGTAAAGAATCTGTCTATAATGCAGGAAGACCTGGGTTTGATCCCTGGGTTGGGAAGATGCCCTGGAAGAGGGCAGGGCAACCCATGCCAATATCCTTGCCTGGAGAATCCACATGGATAGAGGAGCCTGGCGGGCTACAGTCCATGGAGTCTGAAAGAACTGGACATGCCTGAGCAACTAAGCACACAGATAAGAGACTGGGAAACTGGCTAACAGGCTCCTTTATAATACAAGGAGAAGAGTTATAAGGCCATGAGTAAGAGCTTAGCAATAAGGAAAGGGATGAAGAGGTTGGATATAGGAATGTGCCCAAGATACTCTGAACAGAACTTGTTAATCTCCTCACAAGGAAGGATAGCAATCGGGTTTCAACTTTGATCATGGTTTATGAGTTTATTAATAAAGACACAGATTTCTCCATCCCATAGGCATTTGATTTAAAAATCTGTTGGACACATTCACTTATTTTTCAAGTGTAAATGACAAATATTGTTTTCATTTTTTATTGACATATAGTTGATTTACAATGTTGTGTTAATTTCTGCACGACACATTTACTTTTATTCATTATGTGGTAGCAGGAATGAAATTTACTCTACCCCTTTAAATAAGTATATGAAACAATAGAAAAGCCTGCATAAAAGAGAAGGAATAAACATGAAGTGAACCCTAAGATTGCCCTTCTTTATTTCAGAAGATGAATTTTCAGACTGCAGTGATGTGAGAAAGAACCCGAACAGAACCTGTTGGTCATAATAAGTGGAGGAGTGTTGAACTCTTAAGTCAGTGTATTAATTCAGACCTAAGGTTTCCTTTAGGAAATAGAGAGATAGAAATATAGAATAAAGAAAAGCAAAAAGGAAGTCTTTAAGGACAGCCTCAAAATCGAAATATAGCTGTGAACTCGGGATTTCTAAAATATATGCATTCCCATATATATTTATTTCATATACACATGTAGAAGTATGAATATATTACATATGTCTATATATAGACACATATACACGTTTATATACATATAGACACACATACATGTACATAAATGTTATTTATGTGTGTATATATACACACATACATGTAGATAAATATGTATATGTGTATATACATACATATATTTCCTAGCGTTTCTCTATGACAGATCTATGATGTTCTTGCCAAAATAGCAAAGAACATGTGATGCTCAAGTCATCTCCACTAATAAAAGCCAAGGCTTCTTGGATAAATGACTGATTCTAATGCTGTGGCAGGGTTGGTAAAAGATAATTTTGGAACTTACTGTTAGTCCAAGAAGAAAGTGCTTAAAAAATAAATGGAGATGAGTCAGAAGAACACAGAAACCAATTTGAAAATATTTCCATTGAGCAAATCACAATTTGTGTATCAAAATAATTAAGTACCATAATGAAACATAAGACATCAGAAAATAAGAATTTTTGAGCTCAAACAAATAAGAGATCGGCATATACATTAAAGAAAAAAGATCGGATGCCTCTTGTTTACATTAGAATGCAGAGTGCCTATTGGTAAATTTAGGGGGGAATTTTGATGAAGTGAAAGTCATTTGCTTTGTCATAAAATATCTCCCCTCAGACTACTTATTAGTTTTAAGACAAAGTAAACTGTCTAATAACATGTATTACCGACAAAGTCTTTGATAACAGAAGTCATTTACAGCACAGTACTGGATAGGGCCAGGCTTGTATATGACAGGCAGGTGTGTCGAATCAGGAGGATGGAAGGAGCAGTTATGTGGTGAATAAAGGCTCATTGGCCACCAAAAAGCAAATGGGGAACAGTTGGTTTTCCACCAGAGCTGTCCCTCCCGTAATGCCCTTGTTCCCACTTTCTTGCAACATGAATATTCTCCCAGGCTAAAGGAGAAGCCACATTTATAGATCACTCAGACAGCTGCTCTAGTTCTTAGAAGGGATAATTTGTCCCAGCTTCAGAATCTGCTCTCATTGGTCACCATGGGAGTGATCCCAGATTCTTTCTGTTATGAAATTCAATGTCAAACCATTTATGGGGGCACTGATGCATCATAATATCTGAGATGAAGAAATTGCAAATTAGGCTATTTCCTCTCTGTAAATTTAAATTCTGACATTTTATACTGTCATTATTTATACTGACTCCTAGGTAATAGAAAGGCTGTTTGAAGGCCTACTCTTTCCAAGGCTGGGTATGCAATGTCGAACTGGCAGCAAAGTCCATGAAACTCATGTTGATTGATCTTTCTATGCCTAGTATTAGTGTAGATAGGTTCAGATCTATATGGATGGTTTGAAAGGAGCTTTAATTCTAGTTGGATACTTGGAGCTTCCCAGGTGGCACTAGAGCTTGCCTGCCAATGGAAGAATCGAGAGATGTGGGATTGATCCCTGGATTGGGAAGAGCCCCTGGAGGAAGGCATGGCAGCCACTCCATTATTCTTGCCTGGAAGATCCCATGGACAAGGAGACCTGGAAAGCTACAGTACATAGCGTCTCAAAGAGTCGGACACTACCGAAGTGACTATGCGCTTGGAGGACCTGCCTGGTTCTACTGGGCAGAAAAGAGTTGTTGAAGGTAGGCCCTCACCCTGGCCACGGTTCTTACCTGAGTGACCTCAGAAATGCAGCAGGTGGTCTTAGGAAATTATTTAATATCTATTTCTAGTCTGCGTTTTGTCATATGTAAAATGGGGTGAAAACAGGTAAGACACTCTGCATTTTACAATAATATTTTTATTTGAGGTTACTGCCAAGTCTTCTTACTAAACAATTAGTAATGAAGAGAAATATCAGAGACCTGACCGGTTCATAGAATCAAACATGTAAAATTTACATATTCACATATTAGAAGTAAAGCACTATATATACACACACACATATAAATTAATTATATTGTATATACATTATATAATCTATATTGTATATTATAATATGTATAATTACATGTATGTACTTATGTACATTATAATATGCACAATATGTATATACTTATACATATTATATATAAATATATATTTTTTAGTCTAATTTTAATTGGATTTTTTGTCACTTGCAGCAAAGAATCCAAATACAAGCAGAGATCTGACAACCAGGACAAACAGAGGAAACTGAGGAGGAAATGGTGGTGGGATAGATGCTGCTTAGTAAACTGGGTTTATGGATGAAAAAACAGCTCTGCTGCTGTCTTACTCATATTTATTTTCCTCTGACCTTCAACATGATGTTTTTAGAGGAGGTAGTGTATCTTTTTTTTTTAAAGAGAATTTCCCAAATATTATTTCTTAAGAGCTTATAGATACAGTAAAATATATCAAGGAAGATTTCTTCTATTCCTGGTTTATTAAAACTATCTTTAAAAATCATGAAAAGTATGGAATGGTATTTTCTTTCTGTGTATCTATTGATATATTTTCCTTATGTCAAAATGAAAAAATTTTATATGAACAGATTTTTTCCTTTTTCTAGTTCAGATATAATTGACATATACCATTATAGTAGTTTTGGGTGTAAAACATGATTTGATAATTGCATATGTTGGATAATGATGACCACAATGTCATTATTAGCTATTTCTACAGTTATAATTTTTTTCTTGTGATGAGAACTTTTAAGATTTACTCTCAACAACATTAAATATGGAATACATGTTTTTCACCGTAGTCACTGAGCTGTATATTACATCTTCATGATTGATTTATTTTGTGACTAGAAGTTTTTCTCTTTTGACGCACTTCACTCATTTTGCTTGTTTCTCATCCCTTGCCTCTGGCAGCCAACCAATCTATTCTCTGAATCTAGGTATTTGGCTTTTATTTGTTTTTTTTTAATGTTTTTTTGTTATGTTTTTTTAAAACATACCTGTGGAAAGTGTACAGTCTGTTGAGGTTTTGTACATGTATACATCTGTGTATACATCACCCCAGTCCAGTTTTAGAACACCTGCATTATAAAATTGTCCTCATTTCTATCTGTAGCTGACTCTCTCTTTCCAACAAAATGACTATCTACTTTCTGTCCTAATAGATTTTCCTTTTTTAAAAATCTTATTTATGGGAGAATGGCATTGAAACATGTAAATTCCCATATGTGAAATGAATCTCCAGCCCAGGTTTGATGCATGGTACAGGGTGCTCAGGGCTGGTGCACCGGGATGACCCAGAGGGATGGAATCGAGAAGGGGGTGGGAGGTGAGTTCTGGAAGGGGAACACATGTATACCCATGGCAGATTCATGTCAATGTATGGCAAAACCAACACAATAAAGTAAAGGAAAAAGTCTTTCTTGAATAAAAAAAAAATTAAAAAAAGCAATGACCTATAAAAAAAATCAAAAAATCTTACTTTAAAAAAATCATAAAATATGTATGTCTAGTTTCTTTCACTGTGTATGATGGTTGGATATTTGATTACATTATTGTATGCATCTTGAGTTTCTTTATATTGCAGAAAAGTATTCCAATGTGTATATTATTGAGTGTTAAGCCAGCTTTTTCATGCTCTTCTCAGAAAGAAAGTGAAGTTGCTTAGTCGTGTCTGACTCTTTGTGACCCCCAAGGACTGTAGCCCACCAGGCTCCTCCATCCATGGAATTTTCCAGGCAAGAGTACTGGAATGGGTTGCCATTCCCTTCTCCAGGGGATCTTCCCGACCCAGGGATCAAACCCCTGTCTCCCGCATTGCAGGGTTTTACTCTCTGAGCCACCAGGGAAGCCCCATTCCAACGTATACATATGTCATATTGCTTATTCATTTACTGTTTCACATTTGGATTGTTATTGTTCTCAGGTTTTGGATGATATATATTTGTGCATGTTATGTATATTCCTGTCATGATCCCCTGGACGAGGGCATGACAACCCGCTCCAGTATTCTTGCCTGGGGAATCCCATGGACAGAGGAGCCTGGCAGGCTATACAGTCCATAGGGTCGCAGAGTCAGACACTACTGAAGCAACTTAGCATGCATACATATTCCTGTGTAAGCATGTTTTCTTTTAATTTGGGTAAATATCTAGAAGTGGAATTAGTATGTCATATGGTAAATATATGTTTGTTTAAGAAAATGACAAATTGATTCTTAAGAGGTTGTCTCATTTTACATTCTCATGATTAATATATGTATGAAGGTTCTAGTTTCTCCTGAATAGAATTCAAATTATGCCATTCTGTAACTCTAGAATGGCATTGAGAATCTTTCTGAATATAGATATTCTACTGAATGTGTATGGAATGTCATTATTTTTCACTTTTAAATGTTTTTTATTTTACTAATTTTAGGAAAACATAGACATTACAAAATGTGAACTTAACCTACTCAAAAAAAATACCATACAAAACTATGTCTCAACTATGAAGGACATTGGTACCATATGATTACCTAATCTACATATCTTATCTGGATATTACTAGGTTTATATGCACTCTTCTTTAGAATGTTGTTCTGTAAAATTTTGTCACAACTGGAAACTGATATAAACATCACTATAATCATAAGACAGAACTATTCCATCACCCCAAAGATACTCTTATCACTTTACTCTCTTATATTTCCAAATAACCCTAACCATTGGAAACCAGGGATCGGGTCTTCATCACTGTAATTCTGCCACTTCATAAATATTATGTAAACAGAATCATGCTCCATGAAAGTGAAAGTGAAGTCACTCAGTCGTGTCTGACTCTTTGCGACCTCATGGACTGTAACCTACCAGGCTTCTCTGTCCATGGAATTTTCCAGGGAAGAGTGCTGGAGTGGGTTGCCATTTCCTTCTCCAGGGGATCTTCTTGACCCAGGAATCGAACCTGAGTTTCCCTCATTGCAGGCAGACGCCTTACCATCTGAGCTATTGAGTAGGTCTTTTTCACTCAACAGAATGCTCTTGATGTCTATGTAGATTATGCAGATCGATGGTTCTGTAATTTTCTTCTTCTCATTCCATTTATGAATACATCACAATTAACCATGAAAACGTTGCAGAACATTTGAGCTGGTTTCAGGTTTTGGCTCTTATAAATAAAGCTGGTAAATATTTATGTATAAAATTTCATGTGAATGTCAGCTTTTCCTTCTCTAGGGCATGAGTCAACACACTGTGCCCTGCAGGAAAAATCTTAGCCATGGCCTGTTTTTGTACAACCCATGAGGTCTGTGATACTGACACTCTGTAGCATATCTGTAATGGAAAACAACAGTGCCTAGTTTTGATGGTGTTTAAGAGAAACGAGAGCCTTTATACTTTGCAAATGTTACTAACCGATGAGAATGTCAAGTGGGACTATTTTGGAATCCATCTGACAGTCTCTTTAATAAATACACATTTACCATGTGATTTACCAATTTCACTTCCAGATATTTATCCACATTAAATAAAAACATATGCTCATACAACATTAAATTGTTTTTTACCATTTTTAAAGGGTTGAAAAAAATAAAATGAAGAATGTGTAATAGAGTTGGAATTTGGTTTATAAAACTGAAAGTACTTACTGCCTGGCATTTTACAGAAAAATTTGCCAGCCTCTGCTCTGGAGTAAACATCCGAGAGTGGGTTGCTGGATTATGAGACATATGCATGTTTGATTTTGTAAGAAACAACCAAACTGTTTTCCAGAGTGGCTGTTACATTTTACACCCTCTTCAGCAGTATATCAGAGATCCAGTTGCTCCAGATTCTCAACAGCGCTAGTAAGAATTTTTATTGCAGCAATTCTATAAATGAGATGTAGTGGTATCTCTTTAAGCTCAGTTTGTATTTCTTTAGTGCTTAATGTTGATATGGTATTGATCATATTTTCACTTATTTATTTGTGATCCATATGTCCTTTTCTGGTGAAATATCTATTAAGTATTTTGCTCATTTTCTAATTTAATTGTCTATTTTCTTATTGTTGCAATTACAGATTTCTTTATATAATCTCGATATAGTCCCATTGTTGGCCATGTGATCTGCAAATATTTTCTCCCAGTGGTTGGCTAATTCTTTCTTTTTCTTAAACTATTTTTATATCCAGTATGTATTTTCATTTTGATGAATTCCTATTTATTGATATTTTCTGTATTTTGCTTTTGGTGTTGTCTGAAAACACTTAATAAGACTCTAGGTAATGGAGATTTTCCCCTGTGTTTTCTTTAGAAAGATTAGTAATTTTACATTTAGATCTAATAATAGTGTGGTTCCTATAATTATAGTCCTCTTTTTCAAAAATGTTTTAGCTATTTGAATCCCTTTGCTATTTGTACTTTAGGAAGAGGTAATCACTTTTGCCACCGAAATTTTGGTAGAGATTATGTTGAGTCTGCATATCTGTTTGGGGACAAGAACATATTAAAATTATGAAATCTCCACAGATAGTATTCTGCTTTGGTTTTTAATGCCCCTTTAATTTCTTAATCAATGTTTTGAATTTTTAAATGTGCAAGTATTTCACTTTCTTTGTTAGCTATATACAATATTTTTATTACATGTCAAGTGATAATTTGACTTTTAAATTTTTCATGGTAGCATTTAGAATGAAATCAGTTTTTTTGAGTATTGATTGTATATTCTGTGACCTTACTAAGCTTATTTGTTTTAGGAGGATTTTGAATTTTGGTTGATCCTTAGAATTTTTTGCATATGAGATTATTTCAACCGTGGATGAAGGCATTTTATTTATCCCTTTCCAATCTTAGTGCTATTGATTAGCTTTTGGCAGTGGCTTGATCCCCTAGAAAGGCATTTAATTGAAATAGTAAAAACAGGCATCTTTGTCCTGTTTGTGATCTTAGAGAGAAAACATTAGTCAGTTACTATTAAGTATGAAAGTAGCCATAGGTTCTTGACACTTTGAAGAGTGAGATTTTGGTTTCATTAATTTTCTTGGAAGTTTTTCTGGTTTCTAGTTTATTACTATCCCGTTATTATTATTTCTAATAATAACTTATAAATTAGTATTTCTCATAATTATTTCCACCCTTACTATTATTTCTTTCCTCCAAGTTACTTTGAGATTGATTTGCTCTAGTTTTCTAGCTTCTTGAGTAAAAGTTGAGAATATTGACTTAGATTTTTTATTCTTTTCTAACATTGGTTTAAATCTATACATTTCCATCTAAGCCTTGCTTAAAGCTTAAGCTGCATCCTACAAACTTCGAATGTTGTGTTTTCATTTTTATTTTTTAAAAATTTCCTGTGATATCTTTAACTTCTGAGTTATTTAAAAGCATGTTCAATTCCCAAACATTTTGGGATTTCCTGAATTTCTGCCACTGATTTCTATATCAGTTCTAATGTAGTCAAAGAACATTTTTATTGTTTCCTCATTTGTCTTGTTAAATGTACTAAGAATATAACTTAGCATAGGGTTTATCCTAGAGAATGGCACATGTGTACTTGGAAATAATGTGTAATTCTGCTATTGTTGGGTATAGTGTATATACATTAATATAAACATTTTTCAGGTAAAGGTAGCTGTTTCCTTTTTTATGTTTTTTGTTTTGTTTCACTCTTCTCTGTTCTTTTTGAACTGCATATCTTCATTTACTAAGACAGGAGTATCAAACCTCCAATTGCAATGATCAAATAGTCTATTTTTCATTTAAATTTAGCTATTAAAGTCTTTGTGTATTTTGAGCCCTGTTGTTAGGTACATTTTTATTTGTGTTTATTATATCATTCTGGTCTATTTGCCTTTTCATCATTGTGAAACATTATTCTTTGTCTTTAGTAATATTTCTTAAAATCTATTTTGTTTTATATTTATACAGCTACTCCAGCTATCTTTTGTTTTTGTGATGTATCTTTTTATCACCATATTTAAAACCTGCTGTGTCTTTAAATCTGAAATTTGTTTCATAGTCAAGTGTGTTTTGTCCAGAGTGGTGTAACTCCCTTGCTGTATCTATAACAGTCTGAAAAGTGAAAGTCGCTCAGTCACGTCTGACTCTTTGCGACTTCATGTACTAAACAGTCCATGGAATTCTCCAAGCCAGAATACTGGAGTGAGTGGCCTTTCCCTTCCTCAGGGGATCTGCCCAACCCAGGAATCAAACCCAGGTCTCCTGCATTGCAGGCGGGTTCTTTACCAGCTGAGCTGCAAGGGAAGCACAAGAACACTGGAGTGTGTGGCCTAACCCTTCTCCAGGAGTCTTTCTGACCCAGGAATCGAACCGGGGTCTTCTGCACTGCAGGTGGATTCTTTATCAACCGAGCTATGAGGGAAGCCCCTATAAAAGCCCACTTTGACCCATATGTGACATAATAATTGTTATGTTAGCATTTACACCTTCCTTTGGCTTTGTTTTCCATACATATGTGTCTGTGTGTATGTGTATGTTTTACTTTTTGAGGAGGTGGGTTTCTCTGGTTTTCTTTTTTACTTTTTTCTTTTCAATCAATATTTTTAATATGCTATTTTAATTTTTCTGAATTTTTAACTATATATTATGAAATAGATAGTGGTTGATATAGGTATGAAAATATGCATATTATATATTTTCACCTTAATATTGGTTTGATTCTGATAAAACAGTAGCTTCTTTTCTCATCAGCATGTGTGCTGAGTCGCTTCAGTAGTCTCTGACTCTGTCTGACTCTACGGACTGTAGCCTGCCAGCCTGCCAGGCTCCTCTGTCCATGAGATTCTCTAGTCAAGAATACTGGATTGGGTTGCCATGCCCTCCTTCAGGGGATCTTCCTGACCCAGGAATCAAACCTGCCTTTTTTATGTCTCCTGTATTGGCAGGCAGGTTCATTACCACTTGCACCTCCTGGGAAGCCAACTTTTCTCATGTAAGTTTTCTTTTTTCCCTTTGTACTGTTTCACATATATTTCATATATATGATGCAAATGCAAGTATGGAATTTTATAATTATATTTTTAAAGGATTTAAGAAGTGAGGAAACTATCTGAGTGCATTTTATATTAATCTATATATTTATCATTTCCACTATTCTCCATTCTCTTTTGTTGACCCTGCTTATGATCTTCTGTAATTTTCTTTAAACTTGAAGGTCTTCCTTTAGTGTTTCTCATAGGAAAATTCTGCTAAGTAAAATTCTCTGAGCGTCTGCTCATCTAGGAATATTTTTATTTCATCTCTTCTTCAAAATGACAGTATTAGTGGACATACTAATTATTATAGTATAACAGGTTGATTAGTTTACAATATTTTGCTCCATTTTGTATGCCATTTCTGTTTGTATGCCATTCTGCTATCTCTGGCTTCCATTTTTTAAATGAGAATTCCACCATTAATTGGGGCCTTCCCTGGTGGCTCAGCAGTATAGAATCTGCCCGCAATGCAGGAGACACAGGTTTGATCCCTGGGTCAGGAAGATTGCCTGGAGAAATAAATGGCAACCCACTCCAGTATTCTTGCCTGGGAAATCCCATGGACAGAGGAGTCGGGAGGGCTACAGTCCATGGGGTCACAGAAGAGCTGGACAGGACTTAGTGGCCAAACAGCAGTGCCATTCTGCTGTCTCTGACTTTCATTAAATTGATGAGAATTCTGCCATTCATTTTATTGCTATTCATATTTTATATGATAAACCATTTTGTTTTGCCTGTTTGCAAGATTTTTCTCTTCATTTTTGCTTTTTCAGCCTGTGAGCAGTTTCACAAGAGTTTCTATCATTCCTGCAGTGGTCCAGCTTTTCCTTTTCCCCCAAATACCTTCTGTGGATCCTGAATTTCTCATCTATTTTTTTGAAACAAAGAGATACCTTCTGACGTGGCTGTCTTTATAGGGAATACAGTGTGATACAACATTAGAGAGAGATAGAAATCTTATGATATTCGATTTTAAAGGACAAACTGTTTCATGACTAAACAAATTAATTTCAAATAATTTTTTTTTCCCTAGATAGCTGACAATCCCACCTGTAATGCCCCTTCTACCAAAGTCTTTCCTATTTGGATTAAATATTTATTTATGTAAAGGAAACACTGGCTTTATCTCTCTCATTATCATTCTTCCCTAATTTATAAAACATGCTTCCATTATTTATATGGGAGTTAGGTGTTAGTAGTACCTTGATGAGGAAAGCATCCACCATATTAAGAACTAACAGGCCTTCCAGTGAATCCTGAAATCAGTGCTTGTTGGACTCTGATGATTCTACTGCAGGAATTTTATCTCCTGTGCTGAGACTTAGAAAACTGCTGCTTTACCTCTAAGACAGAGAGTAATGTGGTATTTGAGCTGGCAAGTTTCTCAGAGATTATACTATCTCAATCTCAGTGTTTTATTTTTATATTTGCTTATGTGTTAGGCTGTGTCAGTTCTCATTTGCAGCATGTGGGATCTTTGCCACAGGCAGGATCTTTTTGTCGTGGCGCAGCCTCTCTCGTTGTGGCGCAGCGGCTCCAGCGTGTGGGCTCAGTAATTGTGCGAGCGGACTCAGTTGCCCGCTTCCCACTGCCTCACGTGGAATCTCAGTTCCCTGACCAGGTATCGAGCCCGCATCCCCTGCCATGCAAGGTGGATTCTCAACCACCAGGGTTAATTCTAGACCACCAGGGAAGTCCCTAAAGCTCATCATTTTATAAATAGGGAAACTGAGGCTTAAAGAGGCCGAGTGACTGGAGTAACTAAAGATGAGAACTAGAGCAACAGCCAAATCTCCTAAATACATGACTGAATATTTACTGTGTATTGGGCATTAAACCAGGCACTAAGGTTTACAGAACTGAGTATGAAACTGAGCTTTGTCCAATGCACTCTAAGTTCTTGAGGGTGGAGACATATAAAATGATGTTTGCAACGCACTATGTGATGTACTTACTTTAAAATCATAGCGTAATAAAGACGAATTACAAAGGCTGATCACGTAACCTCTGATACTCATTTTCTTATCTGTTATGTGAGGGTAGTGTTACTAATCTTAGATTTGTTATGCTACTCAGTGTAGTAATTCAGTTAAAAGTTCCTTAAAATGTGTAAAGTTTAGTAAAATGTAAACGATCATTTTTCCTATGTTTTATTTATTAATCAAGCACACACACAGTCATAACTATACTGCTTTATCTGGGTCCCACACAATGCAGGAACAGGTAGATATAAAAAGATATTACACAATTAGAAGATTAATTGATAAAATCCAATCACAGTTAAAAGATTTTTTTTTTGCAAAAGTTCTTTCCTGTTAAATAAACAGAGAAATAGCTAATTCTTCTTTATTGAAAATCTGCCTTTCATTTACTCAGCTTAATTAAATCTCATCATATTTCTGTGTCCTTCTTTAAAGAATGATTTTTAACAATTAGTAGTTTTTTAATAATAAAAATTCTTCTAAGTATAAGGGAATGTATCGAATTATGTGCAGCCTTATAAATCTATATAATCTCTCAAAGAACAGGATTTAGACGTAGCCATGGTGACAAAAGAGGTTCTGCTGTAACTTGATTTCAGGAAATGACAAAATTTAGCAAAATAGGAGCCTATTAATTGTAAAAGGAAAAAAGAGACCATAGGAAAGATACAGGGAATGGTTAAGGAAACAATTTGTTTACTTCAGAGTATGTCTCAATTTATAATGGTAGCTTTTATTGTGTGCGATCGACTTCCCTGGTGGCTCAGATGGTAAAGCGTCTGTCTACAATGTGGGAGACCCTGGATCTATCCCTGGGTGGGGAAGATCTCCTGGAGAAGGAAATGGCAACCCACTCCAGTATTCTTGCCTGGAAAATCATGGACGGAGGAGCCTGACAGGTTACAGTCCCTGGGGTTGCAAAGAGTCAAACACGACTGAGTGACTTCACTTTACTGCGTGCCCATTATACAGCTATGTGAAAAGTGAAGTCACTCAGTCGTGTCCAAATCTTTGCAACCCCACAGGGTTAATTCTAGACCACCAGGGAAGTCCCTAAATCTCATCATTTTATAAATAGGGAAACTGAGGCTTAAAGAGGCTGAGTGACTGGAGTAACTAAAGATGAGAACTAGAGCAACAACCTACAATAGACATTGTAGGAGGACTACATTCCTTCCAATGACGAGCTTGGTCACATTTTGGCAAGTGTTATTGTTTTTCATTTAATACAATTTAATGCAACCAACACGTTTATGAAAAGCTATGTTCTAACTGATATAGACAAGATGATCTTTCAAAGACAAATGAGACATTTTAATAACTTAAACATATTTTTATGAAAATAATATATTCTTGTGATAAAAAATTCCCTTGATTTCTAGAAAAAACAAGGAATACTACTATCCCTCATTATATATACTGTGTGATTTTATGAAATAGAGACCAAATCATGACATCAGTACGAACAGCTTGACTAACATAGGACACACCTTTCTAGCCAATCTCAGGATTCACACCCATTCATAAAACAACTCTACGTGTTTCAAGAAAAATCATTAAACTCACAATTGGAATACCTGGTGCTAGTTTTAGCTCTGTCACTTCCAGTCATTTTTCTTGCAGAAAAAAAATTTCCCACTTTCTCAATCTCACTATCATCATCTGAAAACTGAGGGACCAAGATGCCATTATTTCTAAAGTGATTTTTGGCTCTGATAGCTTAAGAATAAAAACAAAGTTTAAGAAAACCTTCTGTGAATATAATGAGGTAGGCACATTAATACAAAAACTAAACCTTTTCCTGTGGCATGCTTAGGCATATTAAAATATAAATAAGAGATACATAATATAGGAAGACGGTAGCGAGAACCCAGCATGCGGGATAGCAGGGGGAGCGCAGATGTATAGAATGGACTCGGGGCCTCTGTGGATGAGGGAAAGGGTGGGATGATGTGGGAGAGTGGCGTTGAAGCATGTTAATTATCATATGTCTAAGCAATAGCCGGCCCAGGATTGATGCTTGGGACTGGTGCAGCGAGATTTCCTGGGGGGAGGGAGGAGGGAGGGGGGTTATGGAGGGGGAGCATATGTGAACCCATGGTGATATCATGTCATTGTTTGGCAAAACTAATAAAAAAAAATGTTTAATAAAAAGAAAAAAAAAACTTAAAAAAAAACCAAAAAAAACAAGACCAAAACAGAACAACAATAATAACAAAATCTTCCAAACAGATCAGATTTATCATTCAGAGTAGATTGGAGGACTTTATAATGTATAATTAGACTAAGAGTTGCAAGTATGCAGTTATGCCTATGTCTGTATTAACAGCTAATTATGTTACCTATTAGCTCTGTTTGCCCATGAGCAGTAAAGCTAATCTACTGATACCAGCTCATGGTGAAGGAAAGTGCAGTGTTTACTGAAGGATTCCAAGCCAGGGGTCCAATTCCCTAGTGGGTTAAAAGACTCAAATTCCCCAGTGAATTTCAGGGAAAGGGTTGTGGGGTGTGTGATCAGCTCATGGCCATTCTTCCGACTGGCTGGTGGTGAGGTAATTGGGAGTCAACATCATTAACCTTTTGCTTCCACCCAGTCTGGGACCTACATGCTTGTGGACAGCATACAGTTAGCTTCTTCCACCTGGTGAAGGTTTTGGTATCTGCAAAACAGCTCAAAGGATATAACTCAGAATATTGTCTATAGCCCTTGTACGAAGTCACTTCAGTCGTTTCTAACTCTGTGTGAGTCTACAGACGGTAGACCTCTGGGCTCCTCTGTCCACTGGGACTCTCCAGGCAAGTGTACCAGAGTGGGTTGTCAAGCCCTCCTCCAGGATATCTTCCCAACCCATGGATCAAAGCAGTGTCTCTCTTTTTTAATTAATTAATTAATTTTAAAATTTCCTTTACATTATTGTGTTGGTTTTGCCATACATTGATATGAATCTGCCATGGGTATACATGTGTTCCCCTTCCAGAACCCCCCTCCTTCTTCCCTCCCGATTCCCTCTCTCTGGGTCATCCCGGTGCACCAGCCCTGAGCATCAAACCTGGGCTGGCAATTGATTTCACATATGATAATTAACATGTTTCAATGCCGTTCTCCCATATCATCCCACCCTTGCCCTCTTCCACAGAGTCCACGAGTCTGTTCTATACATCTGTGTTTCTTTTGCTGTCTCGCATACAGGGTTCTCATTACCATCTTTCTAAATTCCATATATATGCGTTAGTATACTATATTTTTGTTTTTCCTTCTGGCTTACTTCACTCTGGATAATGGGCTCAAGTTCCGTCCACCTGAGTAGAACTGATTCAAATGAATTCTTTTTAATGGCTGAGTACTATTCCATTGAACCAGGGTCTCTTATGCCCCCTGCACTGGCAGATTGGTGCTTTACCACTAGTGCTACCTGGGAAGCCCCTTGAGGAGGAACTAAAGGTCCCTGACTTTGTTTAATGACTAAACTATCATTATTTTGTCTTGCTTGACTGTTTTCCTTTCTTTCTGCATTTTCTTACTTCTCTGATTAAATTTATTTTTTAGAACTCTGGGAAGGCCTAGGAAGCTAAAGTTGTTCTCAAACAAGAGGTAGGCAGAGGCCATGTGGATGGGTGGCCTGTCCTGGGAAGGCCCCATAGGATCCTGCTCCATTAGAGTTACAGTTGTACTTTCCAATCTTTTAACTTTTCTGATGAATTTAGTAGTTTGTGTGTATGTACACCTTGAATTACTTGTAATGAAAAGAGCTGTGTTCCTAGTAACAGGGAAAGACTAGCAAAATTTAGCTATTTCATATTTAGTATAATAATGTTTAGCCTCGATTTAGTTGAGACCTCACCTTGGTTTTTATTTTTCACTGTTTTTAGATATTTACATATTTAAGGGCTTTTTTGTGTGTGGCAAATCCCTATAATAAGACTCATTCCTTAAACTGAGACTTAAAAGACATAGCACTGAAATGAGTCATCACCCAGGAAATTGCATAAATACCGGAAGAAGGAAAGCTGGGAGGGAAGAGGGGATGACAGCAGGGAGGGAAAAAGATCCAGGAACAGAAGATGGAAGGGTTCAGGGAAGGATAAGAAAAAGAAAGGATGGAAGGAAAAGGAGAGATAGGATAGAGCAAAGGGAAAGGAGAAAGAAGAAAATAGAAAGAAGCATTATTTGCCAGGAAGGTGTAAGTGTAACCTATAAGCAAAAAATGTCAGTTTCTAGAAACCTATGTATCCCATCCAGATGCCTCTTTCCAATCCTTCCTGTGAATAAAGGAAGCTACAGGCTACAGTGGCTCATATCCAAGATATATAAAGAGCTTCTACAACTCAATAGCAAACAAAAAAAAAATAATCTAGTTTTAAAAAAAATGGATAATGGAGTAGAACTTTCTCCAAAGAAAACATACCTACAGAGAAAATATTGTCTTTGGAGAAGTGAATTTTCTCCTCCAGTTCTCACAAAGAAATGTACTGAAAGCAGAGGAACCATAGTAAATCTTTAAAATTTTGTCTTAATTTGGTTACTAAACCATTTATTCCCACTGCGAAGACTGGAGTCCACTATCTGAGAATTTTGCATTTACCCAGAAATTTATCCCATCAAAGAAAGTTGTGATATGTGCGGCCAACTATCCAAAACCTTGGAAGCAAAATCTCATATTCATAAAATTTACTTTATTTCTGTAGAGAGACTCTTCTGAAACAAAACCATTCTTAGATTATTTACCCTCATTAAAATTTTATTCTAATTAGAAGAATAAATGACCAAGTGAATTTTTTTTTGTTAATTTTGTAGCTATCTTTTACTGAAGTACAAACTTATCACATGCTTTAGGAAATAGTACAAGATACTTTAGTATTAACAACTCTTTCTTCACTTTGGTGGTAGATTGACAGTGAAGATAGAGGTTTTCTGTGGCTTTGCTGTAAGAGTATGTCATCAGGGAAGTTAATAACTATTATGCATAGTTTAAGTTAGACACTGTGTTACATCACTGAATTCTCATGATTGCTTTGTTGAAAAGAAGTAACAGGCCCCAAATGGAGTCACTTGAGCTAAAGTGGCACATCAGTAAACCAAAATTTAATACCAAACCTAGTTTCAGTTTCAATCTATTTTGGGGATGTAGCTTAAACAGTCATCCTGAAATTTCCTGGTCAGCAGTAGTCAAGTAATCTGTCTGACTGACACCCTTCATCCCCCACAGAAGGATGAGGTAATCCACCTTTTCCTATCCCTGCCAGCTTCTATCTATAAAAGCTTTCCATTCTGTATGGCTTCTTAGAGCTCTTTTTTATTTGCTAGGTGGGATACTTCCAGATTCATGAATTATTGAATAAAACCACTTTGATCTTCAAATTTACTAGTTGAATTTTGTTGTAAATGACCTTTGATATAGATATTCTTATTTAGTTTTTTTATATTAAGAAATTATGGCATGCAAGTTTTAGGTAATATATTTAATATCACAGAAATAAAATTTGCTGCAGCTGAATTTTGAAACCACATTGTTTGATTTTAGTCTATCACTTAATCCCTATGATCATCATTAGCCATTCGCAAACAATTTAATCACTTTCCTAGAGCCCAGAATTGCCCTGACTCATTTGAATCAGGCCTAGACACAGAACTTGTTCAGCCAAGGAAATGCAAGCAGCTGGGGCACATGTCACTACAGAGAGGTGGGAACTTGTTCATTTCCCTGAGACAAGCTGCTGTCAACTCTGCTCCTTGAGTGACTATAATGGCTTATGTTGGGCAGGTAGCAGAGATGATAGATAAAATTTTGTTGCAATAAGCCTCTGAAATTGTGAAGCTGTTTGTACCTTCCACATAGCCTTATCCATCTTGACTGACCAAACAACTCAGCAACATGTTTTATTAGAATAAGAGGAGCTACTAGTTGAAACACCCTGGAGTCTGGAAGAAAAAAAAGTAAAAGTGCCTCTCGGAAGGGCAAAGAGAAAGGGAGCACAGAGAAATCTTGAGAAGATGAGGAATGATAAGAAAGATAGGGCAACTGTCAACAAAATGAACTGTGTTCCATTCCAATCTACTAAAATTAGTAGAAATTGCAGGGATCTGAAATCAAGTCGAATGATGAGAGTAGGCAGCTGATGAGGATTACCCTGTTCATGATATTTAGAAGCTAGCTAACAGATTATAATTTCATAGGATACATTTCAAACAGTTGTGTGATGGGGGCTATGTGTTAAACAGACTGTTTCATTCTGTGCAGGAAAAGAAGAAAGCATTAGAGTTTATAGATGGAAATGGGTATATGAATAAAGTTTACTCAAAGATTTTTTTTTTAAATTTCCTTTACTTTATTGTGTTAGTTTTGCCATACAATGACATGAAACCGCCATGGGTTTACATATGCTCCCCCTCCAGAACCCCCCTCCCTCCTCCCTCCCGATTCCCTCCCCCTGGGACATCTCGGTGCACCAGCCCCGAGCATCAATCCTGGGCTGGCGATTGATTTCACATATGATAATTAACATGTTTCAATGCCGTTCTCCCATATCATCCCACCCTTGCCCTCTTCCCCAGAGTCCACGAGTCTGTTCTATACATCTGCGTTCCTTTTGCTGTCTCGCATGCAGGGTTCTCGTTACTGTCTTTCTAAATTCCATATATATGCGTTAGTATACTGTATTGTTGTTTTTCCTTCTGGCTTACTTCACTCTGGATAATGGGCTCCAGTTCCATCCACCTGAGTAGAACTGATTCAAATGAATTTTTTTTAATGCTGAGTAATATTCCATTGTGTATATGTACCACAGCTTTCTTATCCATTCGTCAGTTGATGGGCATCTAGGTTGCTTCCATGTCCTGGCTATTGTAAACAATACAGCGATGAACATTGGGGTACACGTGGCTCTTTCAATTCTGGTTTCCTTGGTGTGTATGCCCAGCAGTGGGATTGCTGGGTCATATGGCAGGTCTATTTGCAGCTTTTTAAGGAACCTCCACACTGTTTTCCATAGTGGCTGTACTAGTTTGCATTCCCACCAACAGTGTAAGAGGGTTCCCTTTTCTCCACATCCTCTCCAGCATTTATTGCTTGTAGATTTTTGGATTGCAGCCATTCTGACTGGTGTAAAGTGGTACCTCATTTTAAATTTCTTCATAGAATTTGGACAACCAAACTAGTGTTTGGTATATTTGTGTCCATAGGGGCTTATTAAAATTACCTAACATTTTAAAATGTAACTGCATAGAGGTTGCTTATCCTAGTCTTTAGATATTCCCCTAAGTGCTAGTGAAGGAAGATTTGGATGTTGTGATTTGACATTTCATGAAATTGATCAGCTAGAGAAATCATATAATGAATGCATTCAAGTATTATCAAGTTCAACAAGAAAACTCACCTGAAGAGGATATTCATAGACAAATGTAACATGTGCTTGAACATCAGATTAGATGGATTTTGCTTGTTGACTGTTGAGAAATCCCTGCGAACAGGGTCACAAATGAATGTATTTTTGTTACTAAGATGACCTTCTTAATGGGTGACTCATATAAACAAGACAGAGGACTGATTTACCTAAGGAAAATACTGAGTATTATGAAAGAATGAAAAAAAAATGCAGAACAGGATTTGTTTCTGACTTTGTTGCAAAGTCCAAACTTGTTTTTGATTGCTGCACAAAGGCCAATAAATTGGAGATATTGGGGGAAGGAATAAGGACTTTATTCAGAAATTCAGTAGACTAAGAAGATGGCAAACTAGTGTCCCAAAGAACCATCTTACCATAATCAGAATTTAGGCTTCTTTTCTACTAAAAAGGGGAGGGGAGTTGGTTGATCGTTGTAAACTTCTTGGTGCAGGGATCCTTTGTTCTTCAAGCTTTCCATGTAGGTCAGGTTATGATGTTCCTATAAACCTCCAACAAGACAATTTTTTTTTCTGTTCTGCAACTTTTTTATTTCTCTCTAAATGGATTTTTAAAGGTCAGAGCCCTGAGAATAGGCTATCCTTTGGATGTCAGGCTATACACAACATATTTACAAAATGTGTAGAGCCAGCATGACTAAGCACAGGCCACAGAGCACAAAGGTTGAAGTAAAAGGAACAGACCCAACATGGAGTCAGATCTGCTCTTCTCTGTTTCAATTTGAAAACAATTTACTTAAAACATTTTGGTAAAACTCCAAATTAAAAAAAAAATTAGAACTTCGAAAAGCCTGCAGAGGCATATTGGTCTCATCTAGCAGGTATGAAATAATCATGATCATCCATGTACGCCTAACTAGGAGTACACTTTTATCTGTGAGGGTAACTCTGCTCAATTTAACTTCATAGATATCATGGCTATGGTGAGATGTTAGCCCTAATGAACAGAAAAGCTCTGAGAAACATATTTGAGGCTCAAGATGGTATGCTATTCAGTTAGAAGTAAGCTATGGTAAAGTTTCAGAAGTCTATGATTACTCTAAGGTTGGTAGAACAGAATATCCTATGTAGCATTGAAATGGCAATGTAGTTTCACGAGTTGGTTTTAGGGAAGATGTAAAATCAGACTAGTTATCTCTCCTCAACACAGAATGATAGAGGAAGCCTAATCACTCTGAATATTTCTGCTTCAAACGGGAAAACACAAAGAAGTTACTGGATACAAAACAATTTTAAATCCAGCCATGAAAATATTTGAAGATCTCTGCCTAGGCCCCAAGGCCTTGGCATAATACTGTATTTTTTTTCTCTGCCCTGTGGCGTCTTTGATTAAACTTGATAAATATTAGCTTTAGCCTATGATACTGTCTTTTTAATGGATCAATACAGATATAAATGCTATTTTCTCCACACCTTTAAATGTCTCTTATATTTCACAAACCATACCATCTCCTCCTCCAGTATTCCATCCCAGTTCACCCGATGCGAAAATCTCAATGATAGAACTTCTAGATGCGCCAGGATTTACCCCATACTTTCCCTATTCCCAACAGTGGGCTTTATTGCTTTTCAGCCAGTGAGTGATCCAGTTCCATGTTCTCTTCCTCAAAGCTGGTTTCCTAGGATTAAAGTCTCCTAGATTTAGTCTCTAGTAGTAGAATCAGAAGATTTTCTTGTACAAGTAATTTATGAGGCAGTGTCTCAAAAGAAATTTAGGAAGTGAGGGAGGCCACTTAGGGGAGGCAAAGAAGCAAAGCTGTGAGTTCTGCAACATATATTGAACCACAGAGGTTTCTTTGTTTTTGTTGTATGTTGATATGTTTAGAGGAAAGAAAGATTTTAGGGTCTTTTTTGGTATCCTCAATTGGGCTGATCATTGATCATTTTTGGTTAAGGAAAGCTGTGTAGCATAAACTTCAGGCACCTCCAAGCAAGACATCACCTCAAGGGTAGCGCTCTAGGGAACCCCCCAGGAAGAGAGAGATGAAATGTTGACAGACATGAGCTGAGAATCATGGTGAACATAATTTTTGTGAATTATAACCAACCATTTTGGAGCTGTGCTTATAATACCCATAAGTGTAGCACTGGGTTCAGACACAATAGAGATAAGATTTCTCAGAAAATTTAGAAAGTTCTGATATAGCATGAGATAATCCCAGTGAAGGTCCCATCTGTCAGAAGGGTTGTATACCTGATCTCTCTGAATACCAGAATCTTACCTCTAATACTCAGGAAAGGCTCATTCATTGTATGTGCTTAGTGGCTCAGTCGTGTCCAACTCTTTGTGACCCCAGGGACTGTCTATGGCTCTGCTGTCTATGGGGATTCTCCAGGCAAGAATACTGGAGTGGGTTTCCATGCCCTTCTTCTATACATTCATTTTATAGTGGTGTAAATTTGGAGAGGTTCTTAAGTTAGGGTTTTATGAAGGTAACTAGGATAGATTAAGAGTGGCTGAAACTTCCCTGTGACTGAAGAGATGAGCACAATTTATTTATACGTGTGTTCATACAGTGAAATACAAGCTAAATGGTGGGTTCTGAAATGAATGCCTATGTTCTTCCGTATGAAAAGCTGAGAATTCTTAACTATCGATGAATACTGAGTCTGGGTGAGGGTGCGTTCTCTTTCTGCTCACTTTATGCTCTTCTTTTTCTGTGAACTATTTTCTGGAACATCATCAGTTTGTCTCAGGGTCCTTAGTATTCTGTGTCCATCTTTGTGCTTGATCTGTCAGCAATTGCCACATAGGAAATAGTTATAAATCTCAGTGGGTTTCACAAATAAGTATTTATTTCCCATACATCTCAGAGTCATCTGGAGGAGATGAGCAAACCTTTATCATTGTTTTGTTAGAATTTTCCATCCACAAAGATGCCCTCAAAAAGCAAACTTCCCTCTTCACTTGAGGATGGAAATAGCTAGATGATCCCACAGCTCTCTGTCTCTTATCTATGTACTTGGTCTATATTCTTTTCTCTGTAATAAGCAGTAGGTAATAAGCATGGATGACATGTAAAGTAATAGTTTTCCTCTTTCCTCTCCCTTAATTTACTTCCATCAAAATCTGAGTTCAGGTAAGGTATGAATATGAATAGGTGTTACATATTACTTACTCTGTATTATTGTAGGTGTCCAGAGTAGTGCCTCTCAGATCTTCAAACTAAGTGAAATAAAATCATAAAATCACCTGGGATATTATTAGAAAGGAAAGTCTGATTCAGTAGGTTGAGATTTGAGTCTGAATACTTTCTTATAAGCATTTAGGTGATACTGATGCAGTTGGTTCTCAGAACACAATTTAAGACACAAGGATGAAATTGAATTTCACAAAAAAATTATAAAGAAATCTGGTTCTTTTGCTTGTCAGATTATCACTCATTTCAGTATTATATTTTCAGTATATACTTCAGTATTATACTTTAATGTGTCACAAACAGAAGACTTGAGTCCTTGAAAAAGCAATTAAATACTTAATGAGAATGAGTAAACACGTATTGGAATCTGTGCAGAGGAAGTAGTGTATCTATATGTTTCCTCGTTGCCCTTAAATTACAAAATACAGCATCCCTATCTATCTATTGTGTTTGAAGGAGTTTTTCTAGATGGAAAACACTATTCTCTGCCAGGGTAAAATTTTATGAATGAAAAACTTAGGTGTTTCTACAAAATTCATTGACAAAAATTTCTTCTCCTTGATCATATAAGTTGAGAAAACTTTGCATATTCTGTAAAATCTGCATAATTATCCTTTCTCAGGGGATTTCTCAGTTTGAGGTGCATTGTTGTTTTCAGTGAACATAATGCTCTAGTTTGTTTTATACCTGAGCCCATCAGAGATGTGGCTCCTCTTGTGTTTTCTGCGGTTTCTTCACCTTTTGTGTATGACTTAATCTCAGGGTAAAGATAAATCAAGGGTGTGCATAAGACTCTTTGGGGCCTTTCAGATGGTATTTAGAAAATCTTCTCAGTGGAACAAAGATGTTTAAAGACTTCAAGGTCATGGTCCTAGAAATCTTATCCCTAAAATAACTATAAGTAAGTCTAGAGATAACATAATACTTTATTTTTTTTTAAATTTTTTTTAGCTTTTTTTTTTATTTTAGTTTTTTTTTTTTTTATTGTTTTTGCCATACATTTTCATGATATCACCATGGGTTTACATATGCTTCCCCTCCGGGTCCCCCCTCCCTCCTCCCTCCCCCCCGGGAAATCTCGCTGCACCAGTCCCGAGCATCAATCCTGGGCTGGCGATTGATTAGACACATGACATTAACATGCTTCAATGCCCTTCTCCCATATCATCCCACCCTTACCCTCATCCACAAAGTCCACAAGTCTATTCTATACATCTGCGTTCCTTTTG
>ML661325.1:11744718-11783442 GCA_007570785.1 Antilocapra americana | reverse complement strand
AATATTGGAAATAAAAACACGAATAAACAAATGGGACCTAATTAAAACATAATACTTTAATAGAGGAGTATAATCTGATAGATAGAAAACCCACAAAGACTTACTGGCCCAGACTAAAAGGTACTGAGATAGTTCAAATTACATGGAGGTCTCTGGACTCCCAATTTTCTGTGGAATGAAGCAGACTAAGAAAACTACTTAGTGGCAATCATAGGCCATTTCTTACAGTAAAGAAAGAATATGTTAAAGGGCGAAATCAAGAATATTGGAGAACAATGGACTGCTTGCTGTTCCAAGCAGCAGAACAGGGCCCTAATCCAGTAACATTTTCTACTTGTTGAAGAGGGTGATCCAGTAATGTGTCCAGGTGGAGTTCAGAAATTCCATGAAGCAGTGATTTTCATATGCTTGTTATGCTTCTACTTTTAAATGAGCATATCTATTATCATTATCTGCCACTGTCTTACCAAAGTATGCTGTTTGCATATCATATAGCTTGCTCTTTTAAGTTGAAGGTCTCTGGATCATAGAAAATATAGCCACAGGGATGAAATGTTGGAATCCTTTGTACATCTAGACTGACAGGATTAGAGTCTAGATTTCAATTCTGATGTAGTAATGGGAAATGACTTTTTGAGGTCCTGGAATAGGAGTGAATATACTTTACATGTAGGAGGAATGTGAATAATTTGTGGCCATGAAGTACACAGAACAAACAACCATTTAGCTCACAACCAAGAACAATGATCAGAGAAGGCAATGGCACCCCACTCCAGTACTCTTGCCTGGAAAACCCATGGACAAAGGAGCCTGGTGGGTTGCAGTCCATGGGGTCACTAAGAGTCGGACATGACTGAGCGTCATCACTTTCACTTTTCACTTTCCTGCACTGGAGAAGGAAATGGCAACCCACTCCAGTGTTCTTACCTGGAGAATCCCAGGGATGGGGGAAGCCTGGTGGGCTGCCATCCATGGGGTCACACAGAGCTGGACACGACTGAAGCGACTTAGCAGCAGCAGCAAGAACAATGATGCTACCTGATAAGAGAATATATTTTTGTAATGTCTCACATGGAGAGGTTGTTTATATGCAGCAAGTATAATTGCAATAATTTGCGTATATCATGTCTCTGTAACACCAACTAAAGGTAAACTCATGGTTGGCATTTGGGAATTTAAAATTTTAAGAGGCATTAGAGTGTGTTTTTTTTTTTTCTAGTTTCCTTATTTAACTGTTGCTTAGCATATTATGGGCTTCCCTCATAGCTCAGTTGGTAAAGAAGCCACCTGCAATGCAGGAGACCCCGGTTTGATTCCTGGGTTGGGAAGATCCACTGGAGAAGAGATAGGCTACCCACTCCAGTATTCCTGGGCTTCCCCTCTGGCTCAGCTGATAAAGAATGTGCCTGTATGCAGGAGACCTGGGTTCAATCCATGGGCTGGAAAGATCCCCTGAAGAAGGGAAAGGCTACCCACTCCAGTATTCTGACCTGGAGAATTCCATGGACTATAATGGATCACAAAGAGTCAGACATGACTGAGTGACTTTGACTTTAGCTTGTTTAAGTGATTGTATGTTAATCTGTGTTTATAATAATGCCAATGTGTTCAATTCTGAGCTCCATACATTCTATCCAACCATCTTCCTTCTAGCTCTCTCTCTCTCTCTCCCTCTCCATCCACCTGCTATTTCTCTAAAGGGTTCTCTGAATAACAATATCAGCATATATGAAGTTCATTACAGAAACACACTCTGCCAAATGCTTACATCAATTATTTTTATGGCAATAAAATTTTTAAACTCCAATGAATGTTTCAAAGTTGTGAAAGTCTGGGTGAGTAAAATACTTCTTTATATATATGGTCAAAAGTTAAGACCAATTTCCCTTGTAAATTAAACAATTTTAAGCAAAAGTATATAGCATAATCTTTATTTTCCTACTCTGTAGAAGTTTAGTCTTTTCTTATCCTTTCTGTAAGTGGAAAAATACCATGATAATAGTTTCCTCCTTTAAAATATGAGAGGAACAGGCATTTGTGGGTAAACAGCTGAAAAATATATAGTTTGTGAAAGAAGATGTAAATAGAATGAGAGTTGTAGATTGGGAGGCTTAAAGAAAGATCCCAAGAAAGAAAACCTGGATAAGGGGCAAACATAGAAAGTGATTGTGAGAGAAAGACCTCAGTTCAGTTGCTCAGTCATGTCCAACTCTTTACGAAACCATGGACTGCAGCACGCCAGGCTTCCCTGTCCATCACCAACTCCCGAAGCTTGCTCAAACTCATTTCATTGAGTGGGTGATGCCACCCAATCATTTCATCCCCTGTTGTCCCCTTCTCCTACCTCCAGTCTTTCCCAGCATCGGGGTCTTTTTCAATGAGTCAGCTCTTTGCATGAGTTGGCCAAAGTATTGGAGTTTGAGATTTAGCAACAGTCCTTCCAATGAATATTCAGCACTGATTTCCTTTAGGATGGACTGGCTGGATCTCCCTGTAGTCCAAGGTATTCTCAAGAGTCTTCTCCAACACCACAGTTCAAAAGCATAAATTCTGCTGCACTCAGCTTTCTTAATACTCCAACTCTCACATTCATACATGACTACTTGGGAAACCATAGCTTTGACTAGACAGACCTTTGTTGGCAAAGTAATGTCTCTGCTTCTTAATATGTTGTTTAGGTTGGTCATAGCTTTTCTTCCAAGATCAAGTGTCTTTTAACTTCATGGCTGCAGTCACCATTGGAGTGATTTTGGAGCCCCCCAAGAAATATTCTCTCATTGTTTCCATTGCTTCTCTGTCTGTTTGCCATGAAGTGATGGGACTGGATGCCATGATCATAGCTTTCTGAATATTGAGTTTTAAGCCAACTTTTTCACTCTCCTCTTTCACTTTCATCAAGAGGCTGTTTAGTTCATCTTCACTTTATGCCATAAGGGTGGATTCATCTGCAAATCTGAGGTTATTGATATTTCTCCTGGCAATTTTGATTCCAGCTTGTGCTTCCTCCAGCCTGGCATTTCACATTATATACTGTGCATATAAGTCAAATAAGCAGGGTGACAATTTACAACCTTGACGTACTCCTTTGGAATCAGTCTGCTGTTCCATGTCCAGTTCTAACAGTTGCTTCTTGACCAGCATACATGTTTCTCAGGAGGCAGGTAAGGTGTTCTGGGATTCCCCTCTCTTAAGAATTTTCCACATTCGGTTGTGATCCACACAGTCAAAGGCTTTGGCGTAGTCAATAAAGCAGAAGTAGGTGATTTTATGGAACTCTCTTGCTTTTTTGATGATCCAATGTATGTTGGCAATTTGATCTCTGGTTTATTATTTTTTTTATTAGTTTTGCCATACAATGACATGATATCGCCATGGTTTTACATATGCTCCCCCTCCAGAACCCCCCTCCCTCCTCCCTCCCGACTCCCTCCCCCCGGGAAATCTCGATGCACCAGGCCCGAGCATCAATCCTGGGCTGGCGATTGATTACACATATGATAATTAACATGTTTCAATGCCATTCTCCTATATCATCCCACCCTTGCCCTCATCCACAGAGTCCACGAGTCTGTTCTATACATCTGCGTTCCTTTTGCTGTCTCGCATGCTGGGTTCTCGTTACTGTCTTTCTAAATTCCATATATATGCATTAGTATACTGTATTGTTGTTTTTCCTTCTGGCTTACTTCACTCTGGATAATGGGCTCCAGTTCCATCCACCTGAGTAGAACTGATTCAAATGAATTTTTTTTTAATGCTGAGTAATATTCCATTGTGTATATGTACCACAGCTTTCTTATCCATTCGTCAGTTGATGGGCATCTAGGTTGATCTCTGGTTTATCTTTTCTAAATCCAGCTTGAATATCTGGAATTTCTTGGTTTACATACTGTTGAAGCCTGGCTTGGAGGAGGATTTTGAGCATTACTTTACTAGTGTGTGAGATGAGTGCAATTGTGTGATAGTTTGAGCATTGTTTGGCATTGCCTTTCTTTGGGATTGGAATGAAAACTGACCTTTTCCAGTCCTGTGGCCACTGCTGAGTTTTCCAAATTTGCTGGCATATTGAGTACAGCACTTTAGCAGCATTATCTTTTAGTATCTGAAATAGTTCAACTGGAATTCCATCACCTCCATAGCTTTGTTCGTAGTGATGATTCCTAAGGCACACTTGACTTCACATTCCAGAATGTCTGACTTTAGGTGAGTGATCACACCATCATAGTTATCTGGGTCATTTAGAACTGTTTTGTATAGTTCTGTGTATTCTTGCCACCTCTTCTTCTTAATATCTTCTGCTTCTGTTAGGTCCATACCATTCCTGTACTTTATTGAGCCCATCTTTGCACAAAATGTTCCCTTAGTATCACTGAT
This sequence comes from Antilocapra americana, assembly GCA_007570785.1. NCBI lineage: Eukaryota > Metazoa > Chordata > Mammalia > Artiodactyla > Antilocapridae > Antilocapra > Antilocapra americana. The sequence goes on along the minus strand of ML661325.1, from coordinate 11,779,068 downwards.
TTTCTTGAAGAGATCCCTAGTCTTTCCTAGTCTATTGTTTTCCTCTACTTCTTTGCACTGAGGAAGGCTTTCTTACCTCTCCATGCTGTTCTTTGGAACTCTGCATTCAGATGGGCATATCTTTCCTTTTCTCCTTTACCTTTAGCTGCTCTTCTTTTCTCAGCCATTTGTAAGTCCTCCTCAGATGACCAGTTTGCCTTTCTTTTTCTTGGGGACAGTCCCCATCACTGCCTCCTGTACAGTGTCACAAACCTCCATCCATAATTCTTCAGGCATTCCATCAGATCTAATCCCTTGAATCTATTTGACACTTCCACTGTTTCTACCTGTCATGAACCAAATACATTATATAATTTGGGAAGAAATTTGATGCAGAGAGTAATTACATTCTAACTGGAATATTGATGGGAGAAAGCTTAAATAAGTGCTATAAACATAGCTCAGATAGTTTCTGTGTCTTCGGAAAACTGCCGAAATTGTTTAGATATTGGGAGTTTCTATTCATAATAAAAAAAATCATTCAGTTTAATAAACATATAGAATCTAGGTACTGATGTGCAATTACACCCTTTAAAATTGTGATTGCACAGAAAGCATTAGCTAACTTCCACATATAAGAGCCATCAAGAATAATGTAAAAATATTGCTTTTAAAGACTGTAATAATTAAATATTATTGTTTGAAAGATACCTATTTGCTTGACCTAGGACAGACAGATTCATTCTACACATCAGCACTTGGGTGAATACTATGTAATTGTGCTGTAGTTGGGACTCAAGATGCCCATTTATTGTGGAAAGTGAAAGTGTTAGCCCAGTCATGTCCAGCTCTCTGTGAGCCTGCCATTCTCCTCTATCCATGGAATTCTTCAGGCAAGAATATGGGAGTGGATTGCCATTTCCTTTTCCAGGGGATCTTCCCAACCCAGGGATCAAACTCAGGTCTCCCTTGCAGGCAGATTCTTTACCATCTGAGTCATCAGTGGCTACTAATGAAAAGTTCAAGTTGGGTCTTAAAATTAACAGGCTGGCCACATTCTTTTAGAGCCATGTTTCAAGAGGCTGAAAATTTTCTGCTGCTGAAAGGTTATTCAAAGGAACTGAATATTCAACATAACTAGGTTTTTACTCCCATTTTATCTCATTAATGTGTTATTTTAATAAGGATTAGATGTTGATTAGCTATAATGACAGCTAATGATTGTATATACTAAATTTAGGCAGATGTTAAGGAGTTTATTATAAAAAATACCTTCCATTATAAATCTCAGGAGAAGCTAGTAAGAAAAAGTCAGAGCCTTCTGTGTTCACCATGATAATGAATTAATTGTGACCTGAAAAGGCAAAATGATATCCATGGCATATGATTGGCTCACACACAGGATGGGAGTAACAGGTGCTCAGAGTGCTTTAAAATTCTAATGAAAAATATTTTTAGAAGCACTGACAAACTTGAGAAGAAAGTTTTCAGAGTGGAACAAAGCAGTCTTAGATTGCCATCATACATTTGTTTTATTTATTTATTTATTTATTTATTATTGGTTTTGCCATACAATGACATGATATAGCCATACATTTGTTTTAGAACTAGCAGTGCCTTCATAGATATATTAGTCCAACCCCACCCAGTGAAATTTCCAATTGATCTGAAGTCACATAGAGCATGTTCAAACTAGATACCAAGTCTGTGTTTTTCTTTTCCACATGGTCCATTTGCTTGTGAAAATTTCTCAGATATTTGATTCAACAAATTCCATTTATATCACTTTATGTATTGAGCATTTATGTGAAAGCACAGCAGTGAGTACTGAACCATGATCCATGTAAAGAAATTCCGTTGCCACTTTAAAAGTATTCTGAAGGCTGAAGTGGAAAACAAATGGATGGTTAACCATTCAGTGCAGAATCAATATTAATATCTTTGAATCTGAATCAGCAACACATATGGTTATCTCATAATCCCTGTATGGTGAGTCAGCTACTGTAAGAAAACTCCAGATCTCCATTGTTTAACCAGTGAAAGTTCAATGCTCATTCAGGTCCCATTCACTGAGGAGTCTGGTGCGCAGTCTTCCTCACAATGTTCCTCAGGCACAGATATCCTCAGTATAGTAGCTTTCCTAATCTACCAGGGTTCAGTATCCTCCACTGGATTAAATGTTGATTGCACACAATGGCTAGTGAATTTGAGAGTCACAGAAAAGACTTTAAGGATCAGAGTGTGTTAGTAAAATACCTCACTTTCACAATCCACTGACTCGTAATTGATCACATGGTCCCAATGAACTACTGGGTTGGCCAAAAAGTTCATTTGGGTTTTTCCCACACCATCTTACCGAAAAACCCAAAAGAAATTTTGACGAACCCAGTACAAAGCAGGATGGGAAAAACAGGCATTTCATTTGATGAGGAAGAAAGTTAGATGGAAGTTTGTCCCTGCCAAATCCCTTTGTCCACTTTAAAAAAAAAGTTATCTAGCTCCCAGGTTTCCCATGTTTCTAGACTACTAACACTCTATTGCTCTTTATTCGCTAAGTCATTTCCAACTGTTTGCAATCCCGTGGACTGTAGCCCACATGGGATTTCCCAGGCAAGAATACTGGAGTGGATTGCCATTTCCTTCTCCAGGGGATCTTCCTGACCCAGGATCAAATCTGAATCTTCTGCATTGGCAGGCAGGTTCTTCTTTAATGTTGAGCCACCAGGGAAGCCCTTAATACTCTGTTATTGTTCATGAAATTTTGAATAGTTCAATAGGGAATGTCGGTCTTCCTCTAGATAGTAAAGGATATCTATTAATTTGGGGGGCATAGACTGTGTGTGTGTGTGTGTGTGTGTGTGTGTGTGTGTGCGTGCGCGCACGTGCGTGCGTGCACAAAGAGGAGTTACTCAGAAGTCACAGGCCTTTAGCTCTAATTCAGCTGTCCCACCTCTTAGCTGTATGATTTTGTGCTCTCACATCACCCCAAGTGGGGATAATAACACCAGGTCTATCAACCAGATGGTTTGATAATTTTTTCACTTTTAATAGACTTTATAAGACTAGTTTTTAGCTCACAAATAGATTGAAAGTAGAATGAGTTCTTCTGTATCCTCTGACACTCCTCTGCACACCTACATGTGCACTCACACACACACTCCATCCACTATCAACATCTGTCACCAGAATGATACATTTGTTATAACTGATGGACATACACTGACACATCATGATCACCTAAAATCCACAGACTACATCAGGGTTCACTCTTAGTATTTTTCATTCTATGAGTTTTGATTGTTTTATGACATCTATCCATAATTGTAGAACTGCCCTTAAGATCCTCTGTAGTCTGCATATTCATACCTACCTCATCTCTTTCTTTAGTTCATAGTTTTCTTTTCCAAAATGCTGTATAGTGTATTTATACCATATGTAGCCTTTTCATGTTGACTTTTTTCATTTTGTAAAATGCTTTAAATTTCCTTTGTATCTTTTCATGGTTTGATGGCTCATTTCTTTTCAGTGCTGAATGATATTGCATCCAGCACTATTTGTTGATTCATTTATCTACTGAAGGACATCTTGACCACTTACAAGTTTTGGCAATTATGAATAAATGTGCTATAAATATCCATGTGCAGGCTTTTGTACAGACAAGATTTTAGCTGTCTTGAGTTAATAGTGAGGAGTGTGATTGATAGATTGTATAGTAAGATTATAATTAGTTTTGTAAGACACTGCCAAGCTGTCTTCCAAGGGGACTGTATCACTTTGCATTCCCACCCATAATGCATGGGAGTTTGTTGTGTTTTTTAAGCAGTGATATTTTTCTGACCTCACTGGCAATTTTCTTCCCTTCTACTCCATTGTGTTCCTGCCTCAGATCTCTTTCACTTGAGTGCCCTGCTGCCTGGAAGATTCTTTTCCCTAGTTTTTACATAGTTAGTTTCTTCTCAAATTTAGGTGTTAGCTCAAACATACCCTTTTCCAATAGTCTTTTCCTCACCAATCTTTCTGAGATACTACCTTCCATGTCCCTTTTACTCTCTGTGATGTCACCCTGTACATTTTCTTTGAAACACTTATCAAAGCATTAAAATAAAGTCTGCTTGAATGCACATTCTCTAATAAGGAGATAGCTATGTGGACACCAAATATATAATTTTTAAGTGAATTCATTGAAGGAATATAAACACATAGCCAGAAGTGTATGTTGCTGAGCAGATTGTTTGATTGTGTGCAAATTTTGTCCCTTCTCTGGACATTCTCAATTATCAGGTGACATACAGAGTCCTTCTAAATATAACGTGGTTCCCCTGCTCTTCGTAATTCCTCAGGGATCACCTTGAGTAGGTAGGGCCTTTTCTTGTATGGTTTATATAAGAATCATGGGCATAGGTAGCAGCTTACTGAGGAGCCTCTACAATGAATCTCTTATTAACTGTATTATTTGGGTTTTACTCAAGCTTCTTATGAACAGCGGACAAACCAAGAGATTTTATGTATATCGATGGCTGATTCATGTTGATGTTTGTCAGAAACCAACAGAGTTCCGTAAAGCAATTATCCTTCAATTTAAAACTAAACAAATTAACAACTAAAAATGAAAGAAATAGGCAAAATTCTGAAGGGAAACATTCTTTTCCATAATGATTTATTACAGAATATTGAATATAGTCCCCTGTGCCATACACTAGGATGTTGTTGTTTATCCATTCTATATGTAATAAATTGCCAACGAAGAGCTTTTTCTTGAAAGAAGGTCAGCATAACTAGGTGGTATTATGTCTACATCCTATGTTGCTTTGACTTTGACCAATTGGGTTCACAATTACTCTTTGAAGTATTTGGCCACAAGTACTACATCCCTGATGTGTATTATCTAATTTATAAATTAAAACACAGCTTACGTCTAGATAGACAAGTTTAAAGCAGTTCAACTTAAGAAAACCTTAAAAAAGGTGTTTTTTTTTTAATGCATTCTTGGCTCTAAAGAAAAGCATGATGAAGGCTTTTCAAAGGGCAAAGTATTGTGAAAAAGCATTTGAAAATATTCATGGCATGAGAAAAATAGATATCATTTTCTTCTTTTAAGATGTAAATATTTGAGAATAAAGTATTAGAATGAATGCTCAATATGATGTAATTAGAAAGCCTAGTATCCTTAGTGTCAGCTAAATCTGAGCCTCTGGTTTCCTGTCCTTGAATCCTAACTGTACAAGGCTGAGGATAAAGGAATTCCTTCCATTTTCAGAGAGATAATACCTAACATTCACCAAGTAACTGTACTAATGTCATTTCATGTAATTAATCAGACAGGCTTATAATTTAGATAACATTGGACCTAATTTTACAACTAAACACAATGAAAAATGTTGAAGTAGCATAACTATTAAATGAGATCTAGTACTCGAGCATAGATCTCTCTGACCTCAGAGCCTTGGATAGATTCTTCCATTCAATTACTATCTGTACATTTCTTCTATAGATACATTGTCTTATGAAAAGTGAGGTGAATTTATTTCCCTTATTTTGTGCTTTTGGCTTCTGAAGCTCAGAAGTGATGTAGAAACTCTAAGGTCACACTTAAATATAAGTGATTTAGAGTTGATTAAACATTTTTTTAAACTTTTTATTTTGTGCTGGGGTATAGCCAATTAGGGCTTCCCTGGTTGACTCTGATACTCATCTCACATGCTAGCAAAGTAATGCTCAAAATTCTCCTAGCCAACCTTCAACAGTACATGAATTGAACTTCCAGTGTTCAAGCTGGATTTAGAAAAGGCAGAGGAACCAGAGATCAAATTGCCAACATCTGTTGGATCACCAAGAAAGCAAGTGAATTCCAGAAAAACATCTACTTCTGCTTTATTGACTATGCCAAAGTCTTTGACTGTGGATTACAACAAAATATGGAAATTTATTGCAGAGATGGGAATACCAGACCACCTGACTTGCCTCCTGAGAAACCTGTATGCAGGTCAAGAAGCAACAGTTAGAACTGGACATGGAACAGCAGACTGGTTCTAAATCAGGAAAGGAGTATGTCAAGGCTGTATATTGTCACCCTTTTTATTTAACTTATATGCAGAGTACATCATGAGAAATGCCAGGCTAGATGAAGCACAAGCTGGAATCAAGGAGGAGAAATATCAATAACCTTAGATATGCAGATGACACCACCCTCGTGGCAGAAAGCTAAGAAGAACTAAAGAGCCTCTTGATGAAAGTGAAAGAGGAGAGTGAAAAAAGTTGGCTTAAAGCTCAACATTCAGAAAACTAAGATATAGCATCCAGTCCCATCACTTCATGGCAAATAGATGGGGAAACAATGGAAACAATGACAGACTTTATTTTTTTGGCTCCAAAATCACTGCAGATGGTGACTGTAGCCATGAAATTAAGATGCTTACTCCTTGGAAGAAAAAGTATGACCAACCTAGACAGCATATTAAAAAGCAGAGACATTACTTTGCCAACAAAGCTCTGTCTAGTTAAAGCTATGGTTTTTCAACTAGTCATGTATGGATGTGAGAGTTGAAGTATAAAGAAAGCTGAGCACCAAAGAACTGATGCTTTTGAACTGTGGTGTTGGAGAAGACTCTTGAAAGTCCCTTGGACTGCAAGGAGATCAGTCCTGAATATTCTTTGGAAGGACTGATGGTAAAGCTGAAACTCCAATACTTTGGCCACCTGATGCAAAGAACTGACTTATTTAAAAAGACCCTGATGCTGAGAAAGATTGAAGGCAGGAGGAGAAGGGGACAACAGGGGATGAGATGATTCGATGGCATCACCGACTCAATGGACATGAGTTTGACTAAGCTCCAGGAGTTTGTGATGCACAGGGAAGCCTGGCGTGTTGCAGTCCATGGGATCACAAAGAGTTGAACATGACTGAGCAACTGAACTGACTGAATTGACAGCTCAGATGGTAGGAATCAGCCTCAGTGCAGACAACCTTGGTTTGATCCCTGGTTGGGAATAACCCCTGAACAAGGGAATGACTACCCATTTCACTATTCTTGCCTGGAGAATTCCATGGACAGAAGAGCCTGATAGGCTATAGCCCATAGGGTCACAAAGAGTTGAACATAGCTGAGCAACTAACACTGGTATCTATAGTCAACTGACAATGTCGTGATAGCTTTAGATGGACAGCAAAGGGTTCACTGATACCTATACATGTATCCATTCTTCCCTGAACGCCCCTCCCATCCAGACTGCCATATGATTTTGCACAGCATTCCCTGTGCTACACAGTAGGTTATCCATTTTTAATATAACAGTGTATACATATCCATCCCAAAGTCCCTAAAACTCACGCCGTTGTTTCCATATTTCAGAATGTTTCACTGTAGGTTTGTACCAGATAAGATTCAAAAGGGAATTTTATCTTATCAATTCTATCCATACATCTGTGAAGACCAGAATCAAGTCTTTAGTTAGTTTTTATAGTATTTTGTTCATATTATTCTAAAATAGTTATTTCAAATATTTTTCCATAATAATTAAGAAAAATGAGTTTCACATTAAGAAAAATATTTTTTGTCTTCAGAGATTCTATTTCAGTAGTTATGGATTAAGACCCATAAATCTGCATATTTAACAAGCAGGTGCTTCTAAAATAAGAGGTCTGCAGATGAAATTCTGGGAAGCACTGTTTTTTTTAGTGCTCATATATTATAATTTATGGATTTCATTACAAAATTTCCATTAACTTTAGTTTCTCACTCACTCAGTGAGTCAATTCTTAGTGAAAGTCTCATATAATCATGCTAGATAGTGACATTGACAAAATACGTCCTTTACATTTATTGATAATGTTACAAGTTATACTAAATCTTGCTTTAATTTTCAACCACTGAATAACTTCCTTCCCAAAAGGAGGGACTACAGGAGCAGAAGGCTTGTGAATTGTGTTGACTCCTGACAAGTTAAGGGACTTTTTCAATCAGGTAGCTTATATCAAACTCATTCCAGATTTGTTTCACTGTTTGGTCAAAGGCTCCATCTCCATACAACTGGGCTCCTTATATGTTTCCATTTTTATAGCCTATTCTTTGACACAGTTGTCCATATAACAGGGATGTTCGAGTCTGATATGTCTACTTAATTCAAAAAAATAACTCAAAAAAATATATTACAAAAAAGTACAGAATATTTGTATTTTGTTTCTTCTTGACTGAAAAAACTCATGACTTTTTCGGCTTCAGTAGTTAAATTCTGAAACTGAAACACTATTAAAATAAATGGATGAGTCACAACAGACTTCAAGTTGACTATTGGTTATAACACCTCCAAGGACATAATTAGGATATCAAGAATTCTACTACTTGCTCCTTTATGTATTCATTAAATGGATATTTATGTAATACCCACAATGTTAAGTACTAAAGTATACATATAAGACTGAATGGTGCCTTTTTTCATAACATTTATAATCTAATGAAGAAGACTGATGTTCAGCAAGTAATTGTAAAAGGTGAGGAGAATATGTGGCACTACAGAATAACTGACATGACATGCACCTCACTACATAGTCCCAGACTTTCTTTCAGACGAAGTGATAGGTGAGCTGATGACTGAAGAACTAGGGAGAAATTATCTAGGCAGAGAGCATGACGTGGCCTGCAGAACAGTGCTGACAGAGTCTGCCAGGAGAAATGGTCCACTGTGACTGAACGGATGAAAGCATTTCTATTTGGTTGAAGAAACTTGAGCAGTAAGAGGGAACACTGAATGGAATAGCATCTGATCAAGAAAGGTCATGGTAAGGGGCTTGCATTCCATCTGAAGGACAAGAAGCAATGATTTTTAAAAAGGACTGTCAACATAGGCAGATTAACGTTCTTGAGAAATCATTTTCAGAGTCCTTTGGAGATGCCATCTGATCAGATTAATGGTGGGGTAGGAGACCATCTACCAGGTTGTGGCAATTGCTCCCGTCAGGATTGGTGGCTGCCTGACCTTGGATATGGCTGGGAGGCTGGGGAGGAATGGGAGGGGTTGGGACTTAGTGGGGGAGTGGAATCTGTAGGAGGTGGTGTTGGAGATGAGGAAGATAGAGTTGCAGATTACATGCTGGGCTTCCAGTTCTTTAAGGGAAGGTATTAACTTGTGTTTATTCTTGCTATTTCAGAAGGACAAGCAAAGTTAAGTCACTCATTCTTCCTGTTTCTCTAACTTCTACCATAGAGGGCAAGCAGAGCTTTGAATCTTGTCAATCATTTCACAAAATCTTCTTTTGAAAGGAGAAGTGTCAGGGGAGGAGTTCTAAAACCTAGACAATAAGCCTAAGTTTCCTGAGCCTGAAAATAGCTTTCTCTTCATGGTGGAAAGGGGTTTGTGTTGAATGGATGGAAGTATTATTCAGTTAGTTTCCTGTCCCATAGGAACTTAGATTGTGAGGGCTACAGATAACCTGGTAGTCTGAAAGATATCGAGGCTAAATCCAGCACACAGTAATAAATACCACTGGAACAGACTCCAAAATTTTCACAAGGGATATATTGTAAACCATTTTTTTTTCCAGGAAGACATTATATAAGTCTCTTTATGCCTCTGGGATTCTAGGGTGGAGGAAGAATCTAAAACAATAGCTGCGATGAAACATTTTGCCATCTAATCATGCCTATAACCAGATTTTTCAGAGGACTTAAGAAGTATGGTCTTGAGGTTTTAAAAGAAGCTAGAGAGGACATTAAACAGTTTAGACTCTGGTTATATTGAAAGGCTAGATATGAAGGCTGTTATTGCCCACTAGGTACCAACTCAAGGCTCTGTGCAGTGACTCAACTCTGCGAGCTTCATTCTCTCCATTTGGCAAATAAGCCAAGTGAGGCTCAAAAGTGTTGGGTGACTTTGTGCGTGGCCAGATGCTGGTCGTGGGAGAACAGATTTAATGCCAAGTCACTGCATAATGGCTTTTGAAATGCTTCTCAAAACTAGTGGGTCCTAATCATCAGTACCTCTTGACCCAGGGAACAAACCTCCACACAGCAACTGCTCCTCCTTTTAGCTCTGACGCTATGGCACACTGGTCCAGACTACCCAGTTAATAACCATAACTCTCTCTTATAATTATCCACACAGTTGGGTGCCTCTAGATAGCCAGTCTCTTATTTTTAAGCCAAAGATTTATCTTCTGTGACATTAAACGCAGTTTGCTGGTTAAAGGTAATTCAGTTTCCCTCACAAAAAGCTTCCTTTTACTGTTCAATAAATATTGCGCTTGATTTTCTCCTTTCACGTTGGAGAACATGTTTCCCCAGGCATTCAAAAGTCAAACGTGTGTTACTTTCTCTGCTGTGTTGTTGACTTTACATACTGTAAGGAGTGTGGCTGCCTCTCTAAAAGGGCTGGGTTTATACCTATTGGACAGGGTATGCATGGCCCCCAACATATTTTTATGAGGCCTAGTTCTGTTAATATAAGCAGTGTGATTTAAAAATATAATACAAAATTCATAGAACCATGTGGAACATAGTGATTTATCAATGAAAAGTGAATGTGAATATGTAGAGAAGAGAGACTCATATGTGTCTTTTATTGTCCACTGAGTGCATCTGAAGATTCTTCACAGTTCCAGCATCCCTTCCTATTCGGGTCCAGGAACTGTCTTTCTGTTTTTTATGGTTAAATGTGTCATCCTTAGCTAGTTTCATCTCTTACCATAAGAAAATGGTAGCTGTAATTACTCAAAATGTCATGGCTCTTCAGGACTTGCTTTCTTAAAATAATGTAGATCTAATTTGCTTTTCAGTTCCCTAATTCCTTAAAAAAAAAAAACAACATTGTCTGCACCATGTCTTAGTTGTGGCATGCAGGAGGTTCTGGTTGTAAAATCTTTAGTCGTGGCATGTGAACACTTAGTTGTAGCATGTGGGCTCTAGTTCCCTGACCAGGGATTGAACCCAGGCCCCTTGCATTGGGAACCTGGAGTCTTAGGCAATGAACCACCAGGAGGCGTGTGTGTGAAGTCACTCAGTCGTGTCCAGCTCTTTGCGACCCTATGGGCTAGAGCCTGCCAGGCTCTTCTGTCCAGGCAATAATACTGGAGTGGGTTGCCATTTCCACCGCCAGGGGATCTTCCCAACCCAGGGATCAAACCTGCGTCTCTCAAGTCTCCTGCATTGGCAGACTGATTCTTTACCACTAGTGCCACCTGGGACCACCAGGAAAATCCCCCTAATTCCTCTTATTTGCTGGCTACACCATTATTCATTAGGCTGCGCCATCTAGCACATTGATTACTCACTGTGCTGCTTGTGAATACTGGCCTTGAGACTCAAAAATTGCTTCTGTGCCTCATTGATGGTGAGCACAATGCAAGTCTTGCCCAGAGTATACAGTGCCTGGGACTCAGAATTAGTTTTCTCATCATGTTAAGCATATCATTTGGTACTTTAGAGTATAACTGCAGAGAAAATTCTTCCAATTGTGTCTCCAGTTGAACTCTTATTTTACTGGATTCTTTTTTTAAATTTTTTTTATATATTTATTTATTTTTTTATTGTTTTTGCCATACAATGTCATGATATCACCATGGGTTTACATATGCTCCCCCTCCAGAACCCCCCTCCCTCCTCCCTCCCCCCCGGGAAATCTCACTGCACCAGCCCCGAGAATCAATCCTGGGCTGGCGATTGATTAGACATAGGATAATTAACTTGTTTCAATGCCCTTCTCCCATATCATCCCACCCTTACCCTCATCCACAGAGTCCACGAGTCTATTCTATACATCTGCGTTCCTTTTGCTGTCTCGCATGTTGGGTTCTCGTTACCGTCTTTCTAAATTCCATATATATGTGTTAATATACTGTATTGTTGTTTTTGCTTCTGGCTTACTTCACTCTGGATAATGGGCTCCAGTTTCGTCCATCTGAGTAGAATTGCTTCAAATGAATTTTTTTTAATGCTGAGTAATATTCCATTGTGTATATGTACCACAGCTTATTTTACTGGATTCTTATATAGATTGTGTCCTGATAGCTCAGTTGGTAAAGAATGTGCCTGCAATGCAATCCAACCAGAGGCCCTGGTTCAATTCCTGGGTCGGGAAGATCTGCTGGAGAAGGGATAGGCTACCCATTCCAGTATTCTCGGGCTTCCCTTGTGGCTCAGCTGGTAAAGGATCCTTCTGCAATGCAGGATACCTGGGTTCAATCCCTGGGTTGCAAAGATCCTCTGGAGAAGGGAAAGGCTACCCACTCCAGTATCCTGGGCTAGAGAATTCCAAGGACTCTATAGTCCATGGGGTCCCAAAGAGCTGGACACGACTGGGTGATTTTCACTGTCACTCACTCTCTCGTTCAGTGTTAACTATAATGCTACTTTCTGCATACTGATGCCAGTGGGGCAGATGGGCAAGAGTCTGCAGGAGAATGAGGAAAGTGTTCCTAATTGAACAAGAAATATCTGCCATTCCCTCATTTGACAAAGCATAAGACCAAATTGGGAGAGCAGCCCCCCACAGAATAAACTAGAAGGAATAGAGAATGTTAATCAGAAGAGCCAGTTGATGCTGCTGAGAAGAGAGGTGGCGTTATCTCCACAAACCTGACAGACACATGGCCTGGAGCCTCCTGAGGGAGCAGGCGACCACCCTGGGTGCCTGTGGCAGGGCACACGCAAGGTAAAGGGAATCCTGGCCGCCACTGCTGCCACTGCTGGCTGCTATAGACCAGAGGCCACACCGTAGTCAGAATTCAGACCGCTGAGAGAGTCCTACATGACACAGGGGGCTCAATCACGTTCAAGGGTCACATGGGGACCATGAGAGCATGCTGAGTAAGCAGGTGTTTCTGAAATAGGAGGTCTTTAGAGCACACTTGGAGAAGTACTGTCTTTTAGCACTTACTGGTCTAGAATGTATTCATTTCCTTTCTGTAATTTCCATTTGCCTGAATTTCTCACCAAATCAGTGGCAGACAGTGAGACAGATAAAACATGTTCTCTCACATTTATAGAAAAAATTACAATGACTAAGAAGTCTGGACTCATTTTCCACTGTAGAGTCATTTCCTTTGGCCACATTGCAAGGAAAGGGATTGTTGGATCAAAAGGCTTGGGCAGTATATTGAATCTCTTTTTCATTTTTTAACTTTTCAAAACTGGCTGACCCTATGCTTAAAGGTGGACGTAGAAAGAAACAGGAAAAATCTTGGGATCAAATGGTCCCAGGCTCATGGTGTTCTACCCTGATGGCACTGCCAGCCCCAACAGGTCCTATGCCCAAAAGTAGGATCTAGAGAATTTCAAGGAAGGCATCCAGAAAGGCAATATTGTCTAGGGTATTAAAATTTATTCCAGCCCTCAAAATAATCTACTTTGTGAAATTAGGTAAAGTGTCTTACTTCTCTGAACTATAGATTTCTTCAATACAGGTAAGGAAAAAAAAACTTTGATAGTTACTGAGAAAGATAAAATGAAATTATAGATGGATAATAATCCTTTCTATGTATTCAAAATGTTATTTTCTTCTTACCTAAAAAGTCAATTTCCTATTTTATTTTTTGAGAGTCTTTTTCAGTTTTTTTTTTAATAGAGGAAAAATGATGTCAAGGAAAACTTTGAAGGTGAATTTTTGTGCCTCTGGCTTCATGTTTTTCATTCCTTTTTCTCTTTGGTTCACTGTGCCTTATGTTCTGTTCCCTTTTCTCCTCAAAATGTGTTCTTTGGGAAGATTCTGAGTAAGTTATTCACATACTACTATGAAGAAGTGCCACTATATTTGCATCCACAAGTAATTGATTTATTACATGAAATAAGTGTTTGCTGAGTTCTTATTTATCAGGTTTTGTGGTAGACCCTGGATGGAAAATGTCAACAGGGCCCGCTTCATGTTCTTTGGGATCTGTGCCATCACACAGGGTTCTGTCCTCAAAGGATGCCATGCTTATTTCAGTGTTGAATGCTTGAGATTCTTAATATGTTTTGAATAAGGGACTACATTTTCATTTTGAACTTGACACCACAAATTATGATGTGAATCCTGAGTGTTGAATCCTCAAAGAAACACACTTCTTGCCCTCAAGAAACTTACACAATACACATATATTTAAGATTATAGATCACCAAGAAATAGACAATATACATATAAAGTTCTAAAAAGGAAAGAGTATTATTTGGAATAGAATAAGAGGGAAAAATTAACTGACCAAGGCAATTAAGGTCTCTCTCAGCATGTAAGCTGACACTTCAAGAATGAATAAGAGTCAGCTATATTAGCAGCTAAAAAAAGAGAGAGAAAAAGACAACAAACCAACATGTTTACAAGCCTGAGGCTGATAAAAGCTTGACACTTCAAGAAACAAATTAATCTGAAATGAGTTTGGAGGAGGAAGTAGAGGGCAGATCACAGAGGTTTGTAGTCCAAAGCACAGATTTAATGTTTTATGCCATGCTGTTAAGTTGCTTCAGTCGTCTCCGACTCTGTGCGACCCCACAGACGGCAGCCCACTAGGCTCCGCCATCCCTGGGATTCTCCAGGCAAGAGCACTGGAGTGGGTTGCCATTTCCTTCTCCAATGCATGAAAGTGAAAAGTGAAAGTGAAGTCGCTCAGTTGTGTCTGACTCCTAGTGACCCCATGGACTGCAGCCTACCAGGCTCCTCCATCCATGGGATTTTCCAGGCAAGAGTACTGGAGCAGGGTGCCATCGCCTTCTTCGTTTATGCCATGAGGAGTTGAGAAATAAGAGGATGGTATGTGTGTGTGTGCGCACACGGATGCATGTGTATGCATGCACACGCTGTTGTGAAGTCAGTGCTGTGATTCTCAGTGACTCCCTAATGCTATTCTGAGTATGGGCATGGCTGGATCAGAAGGACTAGTAGGAAGCTGTTGACGGTCTCTGTAAAAGAGGATTCAGAAAAGCAGCGGAGTTGTTTGGGAAGACAGTGGGAGATTTCTGCTTTAAAATGAAGCACTTGACTATTTTTCAGTATTTACTCCTAAACATATGTGTGTTTTAGTTTATTCCTGGGAATCTTGAACACAGCTCTTGTTTTTGATACATATATCACCTCACTGGGAAGAGTGATGTTCTAACTCTTTCATTCTTAATGCATCGACTAGAATAATGCAATGATCTAATCTTTATTTTCCCCAGTTCCCATAGAATACAGAAAGGAAGAAGGTAGTTGTGATAGCTAATTTGTCAGCTTGACCAGGCTAAGGGACGCCTATATAGTTGGTAAAAAAATATTTCTGGGTGTGTCTTTGAGGGATTTTTTTTGAAAGAGATTCAGCATTTGATTCAGTAGACTGAGTAAAGAGATCTTCCTCAACAATGTGGGCAGGTATCATATAATCTGTTGAAGGACCGGGTAGAACAAAAAGGCAAAGAAAGGGCAAATTTCCCCTCTCCATTTTCTTGAACTGAGCCACCTTTTCCTGCCCTTGGACATTGGAGCTCCTGGTTTTAGGCCTTGGCCCCCGAGTGTGAGTTACACCTTGTCTCACCTGGTTCTTAGGCTTTCTGACACATAGTAAATGATATTATCAACTTACCTGGTTCTCCAGCCTGCAGAGGGCAAATTGTGGAACTTCTCATTCTCCATTAGGGAGTGAGCAAATTCCTATAATAAATTTCCACATGTATCTCCTACTGACTCTGTTTCTCCAGAGAACCCTGATTAACACTTTATAACACTTTATCCGATAATAACACTTTATCAGAAGAATGTTGACGCATTTCTCCACTCAAAAATTGAGTAGATGTAAAAGCAAAATATAAAACAGCCTCAATTAAAGGTTAAAGACAGCTAAAGGATTCATGTTCATTAATACCAGGCAAACACATACTTTGGATATTGTATAAGTATATAAATTTATTAGCAGTGAACGTATATGCATGCAATCACTATGTGACCTTGGGAAATTTATTCAACCTTCCAAGTTTAGGTTACTTGAGTGAAAATGCACATACAAATATCAATATCTTGGGCTCTTTTACTTTGGTAATCTTATCATTCAGCTCAGCAAGGTTTCCTTGTCAGCCCCTGATCTTCCTGTGCCTAGTTTAAGTGCTACTCCTATTTGCCTTGGTAGAGTTCTGGGCTTCCTTCTGAAGAGTTTTGTTTTGCTGGTTTGAAATAACCTGTTTACTTGTCTGCCTCCTCCTCCTCAAGAGTAGACTGCTTGAGGGCTGAGGGAACTTAATTTCTGGATCCATTACCTTGGACAGTGCCCCACAGTCGTGCTTAATCAATTTGAAGACGATGCTTTGCTCAGTTGTGTCTGACTCTTTATAATCCCATGGGTTGCAGCCTGCCAGGCTCCTCTGTCCATGGAATTCTCCAGGCAAGAATACTGGAGTGGGTAGCCATGCCCTTCTCCAGGGGATCTTCCCAACCCCAGAACTGAACCCAGGTCTCCCACATTGCAGGCAGTCTTTACTGTCTGGGCCACCAATTATTGCTGAGGAAACAAATGAATGACTTATTTCCACATAGAGGCATTACGCAAATTTTAATCAGGTAATACACATAAAAACACTCAGAACAGTAGCCGAATGACTGTAGTCAATAAATGGGAGTTGACATGGAATGTAAACTTCTTAAGCTCTTTATGGCTTTGATTCTGTGTAAGAAGACTGATTGTAAATCCAAAGAAGTAAAGACTGCACCAATCCATGACACCAAAGTCTGCCAAGAAAGCTGGCAGGAAGGGACATGATTTGCAGGACTTAATCCTTTGTAAATATTTATTTCATTGATTTTATCCTCCTTCTGAGACTCTTAAAAGCATGTCCATCAGAGGACCTTTTATAAGGATTTCTTGGTCTCTTTGAAAATGGGTAGGACCTTTGTGTTTTTACAGACTTTTTTGTTTCAAGAAATTACTAAATGACAAAGACCACTTTTTTATATATGGTAATTCTATTTATTTTTTTTAAATTTTCTTTACTTTATTGTGTTGGTTTTGCCATACATTGACATGAAACTTCCATGGGTTTACATATGCTCTCCCTCCAGAACCCCCCTCCCTCCTCCCTCCCGATTCCCTCCCCGTAGGTCATCTCGGTGCACCAGCCCTGAGCATCAAACCTGGGCTGGCGATTGATTTCACATATGATAATTAACATGTTTCAATGCCATTCTGCCATATCATCCCACCCTTGCCCTCTTCCACAGAGTCCACGAGACTGTTCTAGACAAAGACCATTTCTAATAGGATTCAAAAATATTATTTTTGGTAACATTTTGTTACTTTTTTAAATGAATGAAGTATGTTTTAGATTATTCAAATCAGGGCCAGGGGAACGTATTTTCTTCCTAGTTGCATTGCTGACTTATTTTACGATCATAAGCAAGCTGTGAGCTGCTTCACCTCCCTGGTTCTCTAAGTATTTTTACGCACATCAAGAAAGTTTTATTCTCTTTAATTTTCCCTCTTTTTAATTATAGTAATGAAGCTGAGATTTGCAAGACACATTTAAGTTACATTTTAGTGCTCTATAGGTCTATTTCAGCAATGAGAAAATATCTGAGAAAAATACATTGCTTTCTAGAAATTTTTAAGATTTGTGTATTTACAACAAATATCCATTCTAAATTTCAATCTCTTGGTTAAAAGTTTTTACAACACCCTTTCAAGGCCATTAATGGCATAATAACATTTATTAACTATTTTACTGACAAAATATCAATGAATAAATGTCACATCAGAACAGCTAAATTTCAGAAAGTTGCATTGCTCTGCAATCTTCTTATTGGCAAGGTGACTGATTTCTTTTTTTGGTCTCATTTAATTTAAAGGCAGAATGGAATTTTTTAAAAAGTCAACTTAACTTGGAAAGATCATAACTTAACAGAACATCAGATAGGCTGATAAAGATGTAAGGAATCCCTAAAATGTTAAATGCTGATAATACAATTTGATGCCTTATCTCCTTGCCTGCCCCACACTAAAGGGCTTCCAACGGATGCACAATTCTACATATAATCCACAACAAGTGCTCTCTCACAAGGTCAAATCCTAAACAGCCAGTTTTTCATAGCTTACCTCTGCCTGTCTGGAAAAGAAAATAGAAAAAATAGCTTTTCTATATTCTAGTTTCTGAGAGACTTTCCTTGTGTTTCCCTCTTGGGCTGACTACAATTCTAACTCCATCCCATGTGCAAATATTTCCATTAGAAGCATATTTTTTTTGCAGCCAGGGATTCTCTTGCTACCACTACTGAGAATGTGACTACCAGTGTGGCATCCTTGAGGATAATCAAAGTGGTTCAAGGCATCATCTCCCAAATCCAACTGTCCTTTTTATTTCATGCCAGTTTTCTTTCCATCACTTTTGAATCATTCAAACTCAAGGGGAACCCTTTATCCATCCTGTATCTCTGTGATCTCTGGCAATTCTAGATGGGAAATCAGTGCTAAATTTAACACCATTCCTTGGACAGCTCTAGTACCTGATCTAATACTAGGAAATGTAAAGCTGGTGGAAACCTGCCCTCTACCCCAGAACATGCCATAGTGGGATCAGTATCTTTCACAGGGAAAATCCTATTTTGGGGAAGGAGACATTTTTGTTTTGTTCATTTAAAAATATTTATTATTTATTTATTGAAATATAGTGGATTTACAATATTAGTTTCAGGTGTAGAGCATACCGATTTGGTGAATTTTTTTAAAGTGTATACTCCATTAAAAGCTACTGCATGATAATGGATATAATTCCCCCTGCTACATAATGTATCCTTGCTGCTTATCTATTTTATGCACAGTAGTTTATATCTCTTAATCCCATAACCCGCCTCCCTTCCTTTTCCCCACTAGTAGTGACTGGTTTGTTTTTTTCATCAGTGTGTCTGTTTCTGTCTTACTAAGTACATTTGTTTGTATTATCTTTTTAGACTCCAGATTTAGATGATCTCACACAGTCTTTGTCTGACTTATATCAGGAAGCATAATACTCCCTAGGCCCACTCTTCTTTATGGCTGAGTACTAGTTCATTGTGTGTGTGTGTGTGTGTCTTCTTCTGTATCCACTTGGCTTTTGATAAACATTTAGGTTGCTTCTATATCCTGGCTACTGTAAACACTGCTGCTATGAACACTGGGGTATGTGTATCTCTTTGAATTTGAGTTTTCATTTTTTATTTCTGGATATATATACTCTGGAGTGGGTCCGCTGGCTCATATGGTAGTTCTATTTTCAGATTTTTGAGGAACTGCCATACTATTTTCTGTACAAGTCGTATACTTTCTCCACAATATGGTTTAGTACATGTCTCCGAAGGCAAAAGAAACGATTGCAAAGATTAACAAATGGGACCTGATTAAACAAGGCTTTTACACATCAAAGACAACCTATGGAATGAGAGATTACATTTACAAATAATCTGAATAACAAGAGGTTGATATCTAAACTATATAAGTAGTTCATACAACTCCATATAAAAAAAACTACAAATACTCTAGTTAAAAAATGAGCAGATGACCTAAATAGACATTTTTTCCAAAGAAAACATACAGATGGCCAAGAGGCACATGAAAAGATGCTCAAAGTCACTAATTATTAGAGAAATGCAAATATAAACTACAATGAGATATCAGCTCACACCAGTCAGAATGACCGTCATCAAAAAATCTACAAACAATAGATGCTGGAGAGGGTGTGGAGGAAAGGGAACCCTGTAACACTGTTAGTGGGAATGTAAGCTGGTACAGTCATTATAGAGAATAGTATGGAGGTTCTTTAAAAAAGTAAAAATAGAGCTACCATATGATCCATCAACCCACTCCTGGCATATACCCCGAGAAAAACATGATTTGGGAGGATATGTACATCCCCATGTTCATTGCAGCACTTTTGTAACAGCTAAGGTGTGGAAGCAACCTAAATTTCCATCAACAGATGAATGGATAAAGAAGATGTGATACTTCTATCCAAGAGACTATTACTCACCCATTGAAATAATACAATTTGCAGCACCATGGAGGGACCTGGAGATATCATAACTAGTTGAAGTAAGTCAGACAGACAGTGAAAAGTATGATACGATATTTCTTATATATTGACTCTAAAGAAAGATACATATGAACCTTTTAAACAACAAAACAAACAGACTCACAGGCTTAAAGAATGAATTTATAGTTACGGAGCGGGGCAGGGCAGGGAGGGAGAGATCGGAAGTGCGAGACTGACATGTACACACTGCTATATGTGCATATATGAATTGTCTTATTTTTGGCCGCCCTGGGTCACCGTTGCTATGTGCAAGCTTTCTCCAGCTGTGGCGGGCAGGGGCTGCTCTTTAGCTACAGTATGAGCTTTCCTTCGCAGCGCCTTGTCTTCTGGTGGAGCGGGGTCTCGGGCACATAAGCTGTGTTAACTGAAGCGTGCGGGCTCAGTGGGTGTGGCTCGCGGGCCAAGTACTTGTGGTACACGGGTTTAGCTGCCCTGAGGCATGCGGCTTCTTCCTGGACCAGGGATCGAACCTGTGTCCCCTGCACTGGCAGGTGGATTCTTAACCACTGGACCACCAAGGAAGCCTCCACACTGCTACACTTAAAATAATCAACAAGGACCTACTGTAAAAAAATAATAATAATAGATAAAGGAAAGAAGACTACAAATAACAAATTTTGGCCAGGGAGAGGTACTTTGTTTATTTAAAATCTTTATTTATTGAGGTATAGTTGATTTACAATGTTGTGTCAATTTCTATTGTACAGAAAAGTGATTCAGTTAAATATATATACATATACACACACACACACATTGTTTTTCATTATCCTTTCCATTATGGTTTATCACAGGACACTGAATATAGTCCCTGTGCTATACAGTAGGGCCTTGTTGCTTATCCATTCCGTATGTAATAGTTTACATCTGTTAATTGCAAACTCCCAATCCATCTCGCCCCAGCCTCCCTTTCCTCTTGATAACCACATGACTCTTCTCTATGTCTCTGGGTCTGTTTCTGCTCTGTAAATCAGTTCATTTGTGTCATATTTTAGATCCCACATATAAGTGAAATCATATGACATCTGTCTTTCTCTTTCAGATTTACTTAATAATCCCCAGGTCCATCCATGTTCCTGCATACGGCATTATTCCATTCTTTTGATGGCTGAGTAGTATTCCACTGTATATATGTACAACATCTTCTTTATCCATTCATCCATTGATGGAAATTTGGGTTGCTCCCGTATCTTGGCTATTGTAAACATTGCTGCCATGAACATTAGGGTGAATGTGTCTTTTCAGATTATAGTTTGTCTGGATATAGGCCCAGGAGTGGAATTGCAGGATCATGTCAACTCTATGTTTAGTTTTTTGAGGAACCTCCGTACTGCTCCTCATAATAGCTGTACCAGTTTACATTCTCACTGACAGTGTGGGAGGATTCCCATTTCTCAACATCCTCTCTAGCACTTATTGTTTATAGAATTTTAAACGATGCCCATTTTGACCAGTGTGAGGTGGTATCTCATTGTTTTTTAAAATATTTATTTGACTGCAGTGGGTCTTCTTTGCTGCGTGCGGGCTCTCTTGAGTTGCTGTGAGCAGGGGCTACTCTGGTTGTGGTGTCCAGGCTTCCCACTGCAGTGGCTTCTCTTGCTGTGAAGCACAGGCTCTAGGGTGCCTGAGCTTTGGTAGCTGTGGCTGTGGCCTCTCGAGCACAGGCTTAGTGTTTGCGGCACACAGGCTTTGTTGCTTAGTGCCGTGTGGGATCTTCCCGGACCAGAGATTGAACCTGTGTCTCCTGCATTGGCAGGCAGATTCTTAACCACTGGGCCATCAGGCAAGTCTTCTCATCGCAGTTTTGACCTGCATTTCTCTAATAGCAAGGCTGGGCATCTTTTCCTCTGTTTACTGGTCATCTGGTGTCTTCTTTGGAGAAATGTTTATTTAGGTTTTCTACCCATTTCTTTTTCTTTTTTTCATTTTTGCAATACTGTGCTTGTTTCTACCAAACAATAGCGTGAAACAGCCATAATGATACATATATGCCTTCCCTCCGCTCCCCCATCCCACCCCTCCAGGTCATCGCAGAGTGCCAGACTGAACTCACTGCACTACACAGCAGCTTCTTACCAGCCATCCATCTTACACATGAAAATGAATATATGTGGACGCAGCTCTCTCCATTTGTCCCAGTCTCTCCCTTCCCCGCTGTGTCCACAAGTCAGTTCTCTACATCTGCATCTCCATTCCTTCCCCGCCAAGAAGGTCATCGATACCATTTTTCCCCATTCCATATGTGTGCATGCCAAGCTTCTTCAGTCATGTCTGACACTGTAGCCCGCTAGGCTCTTCTGTTCCTGGGATTCTCCAGGCAAGAATACTGCACTGGGAAGCCATGCCCTTCTTCAGGGGATCTTCCCAACCCAGGGGTCCAAGCTGCATCTCTTGTGTCTCCTGCGCTGGTACCTGGGAAGCCCAGTGGCAAGATTCCATATGTGTGTGTTAATATACTATATTAATTTTTCCCTTACTGACTGACTGACTTCACTCTGTATACCAGGCTCTAAGTTCATCCACCTCACTAGAACGGACTCAAATCCATTCTTTTCATGGCTGTGGAATATTCCATTGTATATATGTAGCACATGGGCATCTAGGTTGCTTCCATGTCCTGTACATGTGTCTTTTAGAATTGTGGTTTTCTCAGGGTATATGCCCAGTAGTGGGGTTGCTGGGTCATATGGTAGATGTATTCCTACTTTTTGAAGAAATATCCATACTGTCCTCCATAGTGCATGCTAAGTCACTTCAGTCATGTCTGAATCTTTGTGACCCTGTGGACTGTGACCCACCAGGCTCCTCTGTCCATTGGATTCTCCAGGCAAGAATCCTGGAGTGGGCTGCCATTCCCTTCTCCAGGGATCTTCCCAACCCAGGGATGGAACCCATATCTCTTATGTCTCCTGCATTAGTAGGGAGGTTCTTTACCACTGGTGCCACCTGGGAATCCCCTGTCCTCCATAGGGACTGTATCAATTTACATTCCCACCAGCATTGCAAGTGGGTTCCCTTTTCTCTACACCCTCTCCGGCATTTATTGTTTGTAGATTTTTTTGATGATGGTCATTCTGACTGGTGTGAGGTGATACCTCATTGTAGTTTTGATTTCCATTTCTCTATAATTAGTGATGTTGAGCATCTGTTTACATGTTTATGGGCCATATGCATGTCTTCTTTGGCTTCTGTCCATTGTTCAATTGGATTGTTCATTTTTTTTTGTAATTAAGCTGTATGAGCTATTTGTATATTTTGGAAATTAATGCTTATTGGTCACATATTTTGCAAACATTTTCTCCCATTCTATGAGTTGTCTTTCTAGTTTACTTATGGTTTCCTTTGCTGTACAAAAGTTTGTTAAGTTTGATTCCATTTGTTTATTTTTGCTTTTATTTATATTGCCTTGGGAGACTGACCTAAGGAATTTATGTCAGAGAATGTTTTGCCTATGTTCTATTCTAGGAGTTTTATGGGTTCATGTCTTATATTTAATTATAAAGCCATGTTCAGGTTTTTTTTGTGTGTGTATGGTGTGATGATGTGTTCTAAGGTCATAGATTTACACACAGCTGTCTAACTTCTAGGGAGAGGTACTTTAAATGGTGTCTTCCTGTTCAAGAAAATAACTAAATGAACTATATAGCAACCTAATGCAGCATGAACCCTGTTCCAGGAAATCTGTTCAGGAGCTGTTGCTCAGGTACTGACTTACTCCTTTGTACTTGGTCTAGACCTAGCTCCCTTAGGATGATAATGTGTTTGAATAATCTGCATCACTAGTCATTTTGTCTGTGTGTGTCAATACACTCTCTCCATTTGGCCCTTTTGAGCTCAATTCACCACAGATCACAGGAGTGTGGCTGCTCATCTTGTGTATTCACGCACACATGAACTGTTTGAGGGCAACTTAGATACATGATGCTTCTTTACCCTCAATTCTTTAGTATGTGATTCTTAAAAACATGATCTACGTGCTCATGGGACAATCATGTAGTCAAGAAATTGAAATTAATGCCATAGACCTCATTTAGTTGTAGCAATTATTCTAGTAATGTCCTCTGTATATGTGCATGCATTAATGTGTGTGTACATTTTCTTCCCCATGTTTAAGGTCTAATCTTGTATCACAGATTGTAATTAGTTGTCACAATTTTTTTAGTTTCTTTTAACTTTTTTGACCTTGACATTTTTGAAGAGTGCAAGGCACTTATTTTGTTAAATAGGCCTCGGTTTGGGTTTATCTGGTGTTACCTATGACTAACTGTTAATTTTATATTATCTGGCAGGAGTACCACAGAAGTTTTTCCCATTCTCTTGCCCCTCTTTCTCCTTCTTCTAGCATTATAATAGCAGATATAATGTGTTAATTTGTGTGACTGCTGTTGACTTTAACAATGATCACCCATTTAATGGGATGTCTTTCATATTCCTCAATTTTAACTTTGCATTTTTTTTCCTTTCTGATGATGGGTAACTTATGAGGAGATCTTTTGTGACTCTCAATATCCTGTTACTCTTCAAACTCTAATTCACTACTGTTAGCATCCAGTGATGATTTATAGCGGAATCAGTTATTACTATGATTGTTGCTCTTTGGTTGTTTTCTAATTTCATCCTGCTTTTCTCGATTAGCAGTTGGCATTTTCCTCTTTTCTCATTTATCTACTTATTCATTTACTTGCATCTGTTCCTGCTCTTGCATTTTTGTGTATTCCCTAGGTTGTAAGCTCAGATCTGGGATGCTCAGACTGACACAGCTTTGGCCAGTGGGGGCTTCTTCAGTCTGGCTCTTATTTCTTTTAGATGTGTCTCTCTGATTATTTGAAGATTTTCTGTTACCCACAAGGTGATCACAACTGATCCTTTTACAGTCTCAGTTCTGGAATTAACTATTTCTCTAGAATCTTTGTTTTTGTGTTTAATTTTTAGTAGAGATTTCAGGTTATAAATCATGATTTTGTACCTGGTGGTCTCATTGTTGTGTTGTCACCGCTCCCAGTTTCAACAGACAGAGACAGGCATAGAAGGACACACTGACACGCACACCCACATTTCTGTGCGTCTATCAGTGTATCTCTTTACCTTTCTACATTGTGAAACTGCCCATGCCGGTACCTCCAATTCCATTCCCACACCAAGGAATCCATTCTTCCCTTCTTTCGAATTGTAACGTCTTTCCCCAGCAGTGAGAAACCTACAGCTATGCTTGTCACCAGATGATTTCTTATTTTATCACTCCTAAATACACAAAAAGGAGTTTCAGAATTGCTTACACAGACCACTGAGAAAAACGACTCCAACAAGCATTCACAACTTATTTACAGTTCTTTTTGCCTTCAGTCTGAGGGTATAAAGTCAAAATCCTGGGTGCAAGAAAGGAATCCCTTTTTTCCTTTTTCACTTTTTACCTTTGTAATGCGGTTACTGATTTACAATATGAAAGGCTTATTTTTGGATACTATTTTAAAGTTTACCCTCCTTCGATTTGATTGACTGAATAATGGATCAGACTATGGGAAACCTTAGCCTAGTGCCAGAAGTCACAACTACACAATGAGGTGCATGCTCAGAGCCATACCACCTCCCGCTCTCTACTGGGCACCGCTCCACCCTGTCTCTAGCACGCCTCCTGTAAGTGGCCAGTCTCGTCAGTTTCTGGCCTATCCTTTCTGTATCTATTTTGTGTAAGTGAGTAGATATGTGAAGGAGTCATTTCGACTGTACATTCAGCACTGTTGTTTCCATGTCTTTCTTCTCCAAAGACCTATGATTCTATAGAATTACTGTAGCATTTTATTCACGTGTGAATTCATTGTGATTTTATACTCTCTTCTTACAGTATTAAAAGCTCCTTTTAATACATAATAATTGCACAAGTCAACACTCTATATATATGTGTGCATATTAATATATATGGTATATGAATATACATATGTATATCATCACTGAGTTTGTGATTATTCTTGCTTATCAGTTTGCTTTTGTCCTCATTTATTGCATTATTTCTGCATCATTTTCTAAGCTGGTTTGTTTGCTGCGCTTTTACTTCTCTGTGATTGGCATTAGACTGTGTACATTAACAGCAGAGTGCTTTCGAACTCACTCATTGACATTCAATACTATTTTAAAGTTCAGAACATACCTGTCTTAATCATAGAGACAAGTATTTCTATTGTACTCTTTCCTTTTCTCATTTAGCATTGTACTAATCTAGAAAAGGCACAGTATTTAGGAATGGCTGCTCTTTGCTTATTTCTCTGATGTCTGTCTTCGACTGCCTTCTGCAACATGCCTGCTAGTGTGAGGAAGATTAGAATGGAAAGGGAGTAAACTGACAACTGACAGAGCTTCAGGCTTTTTGACCAGAGTTTGTATCCCAGGAATGTTTTTAAGCATATGTGGACCTTCAGAATGAGTAAACTGAGGCTCAGAGAGGAGGGTAAGTTCTTCTGGGGTGTTTGTCTTTGCTTGACAGTTGCTGTTAATCTAGGATGGCAGGGACGACATGAATGGTGGGGTATAAAATAAGAGGCAGGGAGAGGGCAGACACCACAGATTTCCTCTCGGTCATTTATTGATAATTCGGTTTCATAGGGCAGGAAGGGAGGAGCTAGGATGAAGGTGAGGGTGAGGAGTAACAGAGCATCTGCTGAATTACTTGACTGTCTACTGTTTGACAGACACTGTCACCCATTTGTGCATCACTGTCCCTTTATCCAGACTGTTCCTTCTTGCAGCTGCCTGAGAGATTGGGATGTAATTCCCCCAAACTTGCTAAAACCCTCATCTACAGCCTCAAACTGTGGCAGATTTCTCCACAACAATAAATAACTCCGTCTTTAATAACATGTCAAATAAAATCTATGACTGTTTTCTTTTAAAGATGTGGGCAGTATGACTCAAAAAGGTTTATGACTTCTTTAGTCTACAAAACTTTATAATGGCTTGGCAAGGATTCACACGGTCACCTTTCTGACTCGACCCGGTTTCACATTAACTGGGACACCTCTATTAGTATCAAATGCATTTTAATTATGTGATTTCTCTCCCATCTTCTTTATTATTCTGTAAGCTCCTAGATAGTCAAAACTTAGTTTGGGCTTAATAACGTTTCAAACTGAACAATGTTTCTGAATCTCCTGAAAGGCTAAGGTCAATCTCCTAACAGTGGTTAGTTTTAAAATGTTGTAGAAACCACTGCTCTCCTGTTCATTATGTCATTTAAAAAGTTGGAATGCTCATTTTTCTTTAATTTCTCCAAGTGCCCTGTGAAAACTATTCACAGAGATTTCAGGAATTCTGTACAGGATTCCTGCGACTCTGAATTTGCCTCCTGGGTCTGATTGTGTGGGAGCAACACCTTTATTCCCTCTGTCAATCACATTCACCCAACACAATGATCATAATTTTTTTTAGATTGCCCCCTGCTGTGTGTGTATCTGTGTGTGCTCGTGCGTGTGTTTCTCTCAAACTGA
Organism: Antilocapra americana; assembly: GCA_007570785.1. Lineage (NCBI taxonomy): Eukaryota > Metazoa > Chordata > Mammalia > Artiodactyla > Antilocapridae > Antilocapra > Antilocapra americana. The sequence continues at coordinate 11,751,629 of ML661325.1, read as the reverse complement.
CCGTGGGATACTGATAATTAGTCTTTGCATCTGATCTTTTACCTGCTGTGCAAAACTCTGGAACAGCTTGATGGCTCCACTCACCAACTACATGCCCTCATTAATTATGGCAATTTGGTAGATTATGAGATGCCTCATGATATATAGTCATTTTTTAAGGGGAAATTCTATGCACTTCTTGGTTAATTTGGAAATGGAGACCACATAACTCATGTGGACTTCTTCATTAGGACTGAGACAATGAAAAAGGAGGTAATAAGTAAGAAGTAGGCTGATGCAGTGAAAGGAGCAGTAGAATGTGAGTGAAAGGAACTGTATTTCAGCTGGTGTTTTTGTGCTTACCTGCTAGGTAACCTTGACCAGTTTCTACAATGCATCCTGTATTATATTTCTTACCTGTAAAATAGAAAAACCTCTAGTTTTCCTTCTCCTCACAGATGATGTAAATGTCAAATGAGGTAATATTCAGCAATTTATCATTAACTCATTTATCCATTCTTTCATTTATCCTATACACATTTATTGAATATCTGCTAAATTCTAGGGCTACTAAAATTCATGAAAAGCCCTTAATCTCAAAGTGGAGGAGAAAAAAACAAGTATCAGTAATGTAATGACAGTTTAAACAATTCTATGTAAAAAAGCACTTATTAAATTTTACTGACAGAGAATTAGAGGTAGTCCCTCTTTTCTTAAGAGAATAAAATCACCTTTCATTCAGGCCTACAAGCTGGAAAACTTGAGGGTCATCTTACTCTTCCCTCTTCCTTATAATTTTTCACACCATCACATAAGGATGTCCTGTTGAATATTCTTCCTTAACTATTTAAAAATGTATCAGTTTGTGGGGCTTTGATAGCCTTTCTACAAACAAGTAAAGTTTTTGTTACTTTTCTGAAAAAGTCCTTCAAAGAGCTTGTCTTTAAAATGTAACCTTTTTAAGAGGAATTAAAATCTTTTTCATTTCTCTTCTGTGTGCTGTCAGAGTATCCTATATTTCCTCATCTATTTCTATTGCTTCATCCCCCAAATAATATGTAAACTCTTTGAGGGATCATGCCTGTATTTTTATTGTTGTATTTCTGACAACTAGCTTCTTTTTTTACTGTAGTATATATTTAGTAAATCCTTGTTGCAAGAATGAGTCCCTCCCCTTTTTCAGTCAAAATGTTCCTGAGGTATGTTAGATTAAAGTGACTTCCTAGGCTGTTGTCGCTCTATTACATCTCTGCTGGCGACCGGAATTCAACCCCTGGGAAGAATAACATGGTTCAGTGATACATCATTTTAAATAACTTGGTACTTTCAGGCACATAATCTGTATATCGCTATCATACCAACAGCAGATGAGACATCTTTTATATAGTTTTATATACCTTATATTATGTGTATGTGTGCGCTCAGTTGTGTCCAACTCTTTGCAACCGCATGGACTGTAGTTCACCAGGCTCCATGGGATTTCTCAGGCAAGAATACAGGAGTGGTTTGTTGCCATTTCCTTCTCCAGGGGATCCCATCCAGAAATGGAACGCTCATCTCTTGCACTGACAGGTGGATTCTTTACCACTAGCGCCACCAGGTGGACAGCTTAAAGAAGATTAATTTGTGAAAGTACATTAGCTTTCAAAGGCTATGGAATTTTAAGCCTTTATGATGAGATACTTTGTTCATGTGATATATGTTAGAAATATGACTCAAATGTGACCCATAGAATTTGTCTACTTAGTGATTTTTGTCGATTTTTACATTACATTTGTCCATGTCCGTACTGTCTGATTCCATGGTTTTACGTTCCTAGATACTCTTCTAATATATGTAAAAATATGCACTGTTAATCTAAACAACGACATGATGAGTCAGGATATACAATAACTTTATTGATTTTTTAAGGTGTGTGCTGTATTTTACAATTATAGCACCTACCACCACATGCTAAGCCAGTTGCCCTATGCCAATAAAGATCAAGTTAAGAAAATTGAACAGAATTATTGAAATGCTGAAATATGCAAGGGCAATATTACTACGCTGTCTTTGTGCCAGCATTAAGTGAACTGTAGCTATTTTCAGTGTCCAGAACTGTTTGGCTTTCAGTTATTGTGAGCCATCCCAAATGATTGAGCATTTCTTTTGCTAATCAGGGGATAACGGAGAAAGGAACTTTAGTTTTTTCCTTCCCTTTTTCTACTTTTTAAAGTCAGTACCTCTTCTTAGGATCCTTTTTTCTTGGTAACCCTCTTCCTCTTGTAACCTCACCACGGAAGAGTGACTTAAGTCTTTCTGTCCTTTCATTTACCCTGGGCATTGTGTTAGGGTAAGATTTGCTGTGTTTATGGAATTATTTAACTGCCACTCTTTATCACTAGAACGTTGGTCCTTAAGGGTAGGAAATGTATCTTTTTCAGTTTTATTTATTTCTAACAAATTCATTGTATTGCTCAGTGAAAGTCATTGTGAGATGTGGGGCACGGAGAGAGAAGCAGATTATCATTTGAGGGGCCCTACAAAATCTGAACAAAACACACTGTCTACTTGTCAACATTATTTGACACACAAATGATGCAGTGATTATCAAAACAGAATAAATGCAGGCTAATTATCTTTCTAAGTTGATGCTGCTTATCTTTTGAAGAAGACAGTTACATTTTATGGCATATTGCTTTTGTGTCAATATTAATAGACAAAAACACAAAGTTCTGGGTTTTTTTTTAACACATAGGAAGTTCCCACAATACTGTGATTTAGCCACTTACTAACTGTGCAATCTGGAGACAGTAAATTAATCTCTCAGAGGGCAGGATGATGATAATCTTCAGACCAGTTTGCAAATAGAAATAAATAGCAATAAAGAAGTATTTATGCTGTTATAATTAGAGCTTGGGCAATATTTTTTATATACAAAATTTAATCTTCACCACAATCTCATGAATTTGGTATTATTCACATTTTAAAGATACATAAACAGAAATTTAGAATGGTTAGGTGAGTTTCCCAGATATAAACAGCAATAAGTGGCAGAGTCAGGATGAGACCTCAGCGCTGTGTGACTTCACAATCAATAGCTCTGACCAACATGTCAAGTAAGTAAACTACATTGTAAATTATTAATAAATGGTGACCAATATTATGGGCTTCCCAGGTAAAGAATCCTCCTGCCAATACAGGAGTCAGGGGTTCGATCCCTAGGTTAGGAAGATCCCCTGGAGGAGAAAATGGCACTCCACTCCTGTATTCTTGCCTAGGAAATCCCATGGACAGAGGAGCCTGGCGGGCTACAGTCCATGGGGTCGCAAAGAGGCAGACACTACTGAGCACGCGTGCGCACACACACACACACACACACAATATTGTTATTACTGTACATCTATAGCTGTTGAAAAGAAGTAGGCAATATTTTCATTGGCTTTAGCTTTAGCCATATGCCATTGCTTACAGGTTTTAAGTAAAAATACACTAACTCATAGGAACCTCCTTCATCAACTGGTGAGATGTATGAATTAAGAGTGATATCATTATAAAGATATTGGAGTGAAATCAGAGGTTACAGAGTTTTTGACTGATTCTACCAAACATTCCTGAATTCTTCTCCAGTCCACTGACTCAGGGCAGAAAACACACTGTATTTAAATCCATCATCTATCCGTGTGGGAATATTCATGTTTGGATGTTCTGAGGCAAAAACTCCTTTGTCCTTCTTTTCAACGGCATTTTACATGCTTGAACATAAGCCATTTTTGTTGATAGAATTTAGAGAGTTGATGGCAACTGCCTAATTATTCAAGGTGGATGACCTTGACATTGATCAATATCCAATGAGTTATTAAAAACTGAGCAATGGCTGGTGACAGAAAGGGCAAATATAATTTACATTTAAGATATCTGAATTATAAATGCAATTGCAGGGAATTGGCATAATTCCTTAAGTAAGTTTTTGGGAGGAGTGTTAAAGGATGTGTTAAAGATGAGGGTTAGCCTATAAAGGTTTCCAAGCATGTGAGCTTGAGGGATCCAAGACATGTTCCAGAATTTATTCAAGAAGTTTGTATTTTTTTTTGCACTTAACTCAAACTCTCAAATCAATTATGAAACTCAAGTAGAGCAGGACTTTCAAATAAGTAGCATCATGGCTTGTCATTTTTTACTGATGGAATTCAACTCTTGCAGTATAGACAAGCACATGAGCTAAAAGAGAGGAGATGCTGGTTTACTTTTGTGATCTAGCTATATGTACACGACTTTGGACAAGTCAATTCTTTTATAGATATTAGTCCTCTTTGAGAAGTGAAGTTACTGTCTAGATGTTCAGGATCGTGTTTTTCTGTAGCAAAATTTCCAAATCTCTCAACTCTGGTAGGAATGATGGAAGCAAACTTTCATCTCTTGTTTCCAAACAAATACATCCTATGATGTCCAGGGTAGAAACAGGCTCAGGTTTAAGAAGCCTTTCTTAATGAGGAACACTTTTGAAAGCATAGGGACACTTTGCAGATAAACTGTTTAGCCAAGCATATTGTACCTAGTGGGGGATTCCCTTTATTACAGGAAAGACAGGATGAATGCAAATTGAACTCAATGAATGAATAGTGATTGAAGTCAGTTAACTATATCACATTCTCGCTCAGACTGGATATTCCCAAAACCCTGAAAGAGAGAACTGAAATGGAAAGAGAGGAAACAATCTCTCTTTGAAAGAGATAAACAATCTATTGAAAGGAAGAAACAACTGGACTGTTCCCTATTTCACACCAGCCATGTGAGGTCAGTTTTTTTACTCTATGAATAAGGAACCCAATGGTCAGAGATTCCGTTGTATTTCTGTAGTTTGTAACTCCTGAGACAAAAACTCAGTCTTCTGAAACTGATTCCAGTACTTTTCTAAAGTACTATACTGTATTTTTCTTCCTACTATTTCTATTATCTTTTAAATAATTAGAGAGTTTCCTGGCACACTCTAACCACTTCATAATTAACATAGTTATTAGTTCACCGAAGTACATTGATAAATAAAGCCATTCCTTACAGTTCCTTTATAATTTAAAGAGACTCTTAGGAAAAAAAAAACCCACATCTATTTCTGATATTCATTGAGAAGATATTAAGTAAATGAAAGAAAATGATAAAATTGACTTGAACTTTGAGGAATAGAGGACATAATATGGTTGCTCTATCTACAAACATGAAACCTGAAGCTCGTAAAACATCAGTTTGTGACCTCACCCTTTGGCATATGGTAATGTTAGCCACGGTCTTTTAGGCTATCTATGCTTGGTTAAACTAAACTTCTCAAGATCGCCTTCTCACTTCCTGAATAGTTTATTGAAAAGCTGAAGTGAAGTTCTTTGAGTAGGATGAATTATAGCTTAAATCCTTGTCTTAATTCTACAGATGTAATTAAATATCAAAAATCTCTGCATACTGGCTCCAATACATATGTACTTGATGATCTTGGAGGTATTGTTTAACCTCTTAACTGTACGAGGAATCATATCTATTTCAAAACAGGTATTGGGTACATTCAGTAAAGTCTTTGGATATACTATATAAAATTTTTAACTTCATTGAGGATCAGCTCTCTCATTCATAAAATAAGAGTGATTACTATATAATGTACAAAAGGAAAGGTTAAAGTGATAATTAATATAGGACACCTACCTTATAAGAGGCATCCAATTATGATATTATTGTCATATTCTTAATTGTCATTCCCCAAACAGGGTTATGTATGGGAAAAAAAACACCTGTAGTAATTAAGTACTTGCTCAGATGATGGCCTGATTGACAAACAGATTCTCTGTGGGGTGTATTCAGGATCAGTTAAGTTTAGTTCAGTTGCTCAGTCATGTCTGACTGTTTGTGACCCCATGGACTGCAGCACACCAGGCCTCCTTGTCCATCATCAGCTCCTGGAGTTTACTCAAACCCATGTCCATTGAGTCGGTGATGCCATCCAACCATCTCAGCCTCTGTTGTCCCCTTCTCCCACCTCCAATCTTTCCCAGCATCAGGGTCTTTTCCAATGAGTCAGGTGTTCACATCATATGGCCAAAGTATTGGAGTTTCAGCTTAAGCATCAGTCCTTCCAATGAATATTCAGGACTGATTTCCTTTAGGATGGTCTGGTTGGATTTCCTTGCTGTCCAAGGGACTCTCAAGAGCCTCCTCAACACCACAGTTCAAAAGCATCAATTCTTCAGTGCTCAGCTTTCTTTATACTCCAACTCTCACATCCATATATGACTACTGGAAAAACTACAGCTTTGACTAGATGGACCTTTGTTGGCAAACTAATGTCTCTAATTTTTAATATGCTGTCTAGGTTGGTCATAGCTTTTAATCCAAGGAGTAAGCAGCTTTTAATTTTATGACTGAAGTCCCCATTCACAGTATTTTTGGAGCCCCCCAAAATAAATTCTGTCACTATTTCCATTGTTTCCCCATCTATTTGCCATGAAGTGATAATTACTTTTTTAAAGGTAAACAAATAATTATCATTACAGTTCTGGTTAAAAATAAGCAGTGGTTTAATTTTATAGATCATACCTTTTCTCTCTTCCTTTTCCTACATTGTCTCATTTTAGTTTCGAGATTCTTACAATATTTTCCGAAGGTATTTATACTCTCTTGAATTAGGGCAATATAGTTGCCAACTATGTGGAAATTAAAAAAAAAAAGAGCAATTAGGTTTCTTTAGATTTTGGAGAGCCCTTCCAATTTATCTGCATGTATATTTATTAAGTTTTTTTTTTATTGTTTTTGCCATACATTGTCATGATATCACCATGGGTTTACATATGCTTCCCCTCCGGAACCCCCCTCCCTCCTCCCTCCCCCCCGGGAAATCTCGCTGCACCAGCCCCGAGCATCAATCCTGGGCTGGCGATTGATTAGACACATGACAATTAACATGCTTCAAT
>ML661325.1:11703641-11744708 GCA_007570785.1 Antilocapra americana | reverse complement strand
CACGTGGCTCTTTCAATTCTGGTTTCCTCGGTGTATATGCCCAGCAGTGGGATTGCCGGGTCATATGGCAGGTCTATTTGCAGCTTTTTAAGGAACCTCCACACTGTTTTCCATAGTGGCTGTACTAGTTTGCATTCCCACCAACAGTGTAAGAGGGTTCCCTTTTCTCCACATCCTCTCCAGCATTCATTGCTTGTAGACTTTTGGATGGCAGCCATTCTGACTGGTGTAAAGTGGTACCTCATTGTGGTTTTGATTTGCATTTCTCTGATAATGAGTGATGTTGAGCGTCTTTTCATGTGTTTGTTAGCCATTTTTATATCTTCTTTGGAGAAATGTCTGTTAAGTTCTTTGGCCCACTTTTTAATTGGGTTGTTTATTTTTCTAGAATGTAGCTGCAGGAGTTGTTTGTATATTTTTGAGATTAATTGTCTGTTGCTTCATTGGCTATTATTTTCTCTAATCCATCATGTTTTTAACTTTTGTTTCTGTTACAATTATTCTTGTTTCCATTTGAGAAGAAAGCAACAAATCTTATGTTGGCTCTTCATTTTCAGTTTTTTCATTTTTTTAAAAAATTTCATACTCTTAACCATCTTATGAGTTTATTATAAGTATTAAATCTATCCTTCACATTCTGATTTAATTTTCAACCCAATTACCTTTGGTATTTACTAACTTTAATGCAGATTTTCATTTTGATATTTGAGTTTGACTTTTAAAAATTACCTACTCATCCTTTTAATCTCTTCATATCCCCTTTCACCTCAAGCTGCTGACTTTTTTAAATTCAGCTTTTTGCTTATGAATTTCTGTATGTTCTAGTTGTAATAAATAAGATTCAATGATTTGTTTTTCATCTGAACCTCTAGGCTATTTGCTTTCTCTGTATTTACACCTCTTTTTTTCACTAGTTACATGTAACTCAAGAGCAAGCAAATACAGTCCAAAGTAGATGTCCCTATAGACCTAGGTTTGACAAAACAAAACTTTGTAAGTTGCCCTTGACCCCATGTTTGTGTTGATCATAGCCCATTCTCAAGTATAAAGATGAATGATAAGTTAAGACATAGGGCTTCTAGTCCCAAGTTTAATGTATTCTATACAGAAGAGCTTTAAGTAGTCAAATAGTGTGAGTTAAAAGACATAATTAACAATCACCTCTAGTGTTAACAGTAAGCATCTAGAGATGCCTCTAGCATTAACTGTCAATCTGAGATTTGTCTATTAAGTTGAGGGCAGAGATGTGGAAAAGATTGAACAATGAATTATCTCTTGAATAGTAGTTCTGGAAGATAACTCTTCTATGAATATGTAACAGTAAATACTTAGACTTTCATTGCTACCTTTGTTGCGGTTTCAGTTATAATTGTCTTCCTTTGTGATTATTAAGTAGATTGCCCTTCAAAAATAATGTAAATAGTGTTGACAAGACTTATCTAAAGTTGTTTTCCCTCAAGTAGAACACTCTGCCATATGTTTCAGAGATAACAGCTATTGAAATGTACATAAGTTAATTGACTATGGCCTTTGTCCTCATGGCAAAGTTGCAGACACACAGATGCAACAAAGTTTTCAATTTTACCTGAAAGTGAAAGTCACTCAGTTGTGTCCGACTGTTGGCAACCCCATGGCCTAGAGTCCATGGAATTCTCCAGGCCAGAATACTGGGGTGGGTAGCCTTCTCCAGGGGATCTTCCCAACCCAGGAATTGAACCCTGGTCTCCTGCATTGTAGGCTGATTCTTTACCAGCTGAGCCACAAGGGAAGTCCAGTTTTGCCTAAACTCACATAATTAGTCCACCTAAAATGAGAGTGTCTATTTCCTTAAGGGAGACGGTTGTCAAAAACCCCTGGATACCAAATCTACATTTATATCCTATAGTTAGAATCTCTTAAGAAAAGATCTCTTATGCAAGAAAAAGGAAGCAATATGTTTTTTCTAAAATTTTCCTAAAGACAGATTTCAATTGTCTTTACTACCCAAGTCTTATCACAAAATATTCATCCCTCTGTCAATTAGAACTTAGTTACAATCTTGAGAAATGGCTACTTTTCATAGCTACTTTTAAAATCTAGGAAATCTCTGAATTATAAGCAGTGTGATGAAGCAGAAAGAATTCAGACCTTAGAATCATTCAGATGTTAAGATAGGTTCAAATAAGACTTCTGCTATTTATCTATTTTTTTGAGATTTTTGAACTTCTGCTATTTATTAGCTCTGAAGTCTTGGTCAAACCACGGAACATCTCTAAGAATTAGTCACTTTGCATTGTAGAACAAGAAGGAAAAAGGAGGGAAAGAAGATGAGAAATAGGAGGGAATAGATATGAGGTAAAGAGAAATAATTCAAATTTTAGGATAGTGGTCATTGGAAATTGTATGTGTAAAGAGAATGGCACACAGAGTAGGTTCTTATTTTAATAAAAAGCAGCACAGAGAAGACACATCTGTATGATTCTTAAGACAACACAGTGAAGCAGTTCAGACCACTTGAATCAGAATCCCACTTTCCCATGTAATAGTGTGACTTTGGGCAAGACACTCAAACTTTCTCCCTCTTTTATAAAAATGAGGAGAATCACAATAACTACCTTCTTGCATTAGGAAGATGGAATAATTTTTTGTGAAACACATAGTAGGTCTCACTTAAATCTTTAGTAATTTTTCCTAACAGTGAGAAATTCCTTTCTATACTAGGCAGAGATAAAAAGTATCAATCAGATCATTGATTTCTTATCTTATAAAACTAAAATTTGTCACTTAGGTAGTGTTTTCCAAAATTGCAAATCACTAGCAGAAAAGTTTTAAAACATACTTCAGTATGAGCTAGTTTTAGGATTTTTTTCTAGGTTCTGTCTCATTAACTGTATGACATTTTGAACAGGTTGCTTAACCGTAGATGCAGTCTCCTTGTTTCCCAAAATGGTTTTAATGACAGTTCTCATTTGACAGAACTGCTTTTGAGGATAAAGGAATAAAATGATGTTAACTCCGTATGGGCAGTGCTGTCCTACAGAAAACTCATAAAAATGAGACTAACAACAATATAAAGGATGAGATTAAAAAGGGGAAAATGTCATATATTATTATTCCTAATTTATTTTCCTAATAGTAAAACTATGTTATCCCTAATTTTCCCTTCATTTTCTACCCTGGGGTCTAGTGAACTGATTTGCTTAAAATCAAATGAGTGGTGGATTATAGTAGAAATTGAACACCTCTTTGTCACATTTTAATATGCAACCTCTTAGTTTTAGTAAAAAATAAGTATAACCACCCTAAAAAGCAGTTTTGGGGACTAAAGTAATCACATTTTCCAAAGCTGCATAAAGTAGCTGGAAGACCAGCAGTGTATCATTGTTAAAGTCGTTCTAATGATATTTTGAGATACAATTAGCCTTCAGTGACAATTTTATAAGACACCAGACATGACATTTATCCTTTTATATTCTTAACAGTGATAAAAATAGACAAGTCTGCCCTTATTTCTGACGTTTCTCTGTCATAACGAGGAAGAAACTGAGGCTCAGAGAGTTTAAGAAACTTGCCTTAACAAAGTCAGATCCACCTGACTCCGAACTCCAGGATGTCTCCACTATTTAATCTTCATGCAAGATTAAAAATAAGTAAATTCAGTTAGCTCCCTTCCAGGTGTAGCAAAAAATCACTTGGAAATGGTTCCTGAGTATTTCTACCCCCGCCCCCCCCCCCAATTAAGGATTCTCAGGGATATAATGGTTTGAAACCCCTTTGTCACTTAACATTTCAAATATACTAACAGATGGCTTCTCCCAACTGTAGGCAGATGATGGTTCAGAAATAAGTGGTGTTGGGAGATTTCTTCAGAACGCTCAGGGACAGGAAAGACAGCTGTCACGGAATATCTTAATTACAGCATTTACAAAGTTCTAATTAATGTAATGGTGCTTTTATGATTATATTAATGTTATGGCCATCAGGGCGTTTGTTGCTGAACTCATTTGGCTAGATAATTTGGAAGTCATTACATATTTTAAGGCTAACAACTGTTATATGAGCTTGAGGATCTTTTGCTTGCCAATAGAAAGAAAAAACAAAAATTACTTTATAGCTAACTATATAACTGAAAAATGTATTTTTTAAAAAAGTGTTTTGCTTAAAATATTTGAAATGGATATTTATATATTACACAATTAAAAGAAAAAAACCATGACAGAATATACTGGAGAAAGAACAGTGTCTTCAGAGGCTAGATGCTCGTGCCATATACTGGCTGTGTGACACTGGGCAAGTCATTTCATTTTCCTGGGTTTCTTTCTTTTACAATGAAATGGGGATGATAGCAAAATTATCTACTTTTATTGGCTGTTATAAGAACAATCTATAATTTTTAGTTTGTAGGGATTTTTTATATAAGGAGTTGTAAATTCAATTTGAATCTCTCAGTGGAAGCTAGATGAAACTAAAATGAACATATTGAATTCCAAATGTCTCTTCTATTCACACAAATACATTATGGCTTTTTTAAAATTATTGCTTTTTTGTTGTTATTTGCGATACATATATGAAGTGAATAAGAAGAGTCTTAAGTTACAGTTGAATTTTAAATCTGTCTCTGGTATGCAGTGTGATCCAGGGCAGGCAGATTTCCTATCCTCTCTGAGTGATAATTCCTTTAAAGAAAAGTGGTTTGCCTAACTGCCAGACATAGGGCACTATTCTGAAAACAAACTGAGTTAAGCAGGTGATAAACCCTCTACACATAGATACATTCTATCTTTCAGATACATATTATTTTAACAGATGTTGTTTAGTTGCTAAGTCTTGTTTGATTCTTTTGTGATTCCATGGACTACAGCCCACCAGGCTCCTATGTCCATGCAATTTCCCAGGCAAGAATATTGGAATGGGTCGCCATTCCCTTCTCCAGGGGATCTTCCTGATCTGGGGGTCCCACCTGGATCTCCTGCCCTGCAGACAGATTCTTTATTGTTGAGTCACCAGGGAAACCCTGGGCTAAGAAAAAACCTGACTGACTGAGGAAACCAAATGCTGTACCTTCCATCATGAAGCTCAAGAGCTTCTGGAAGGTGGTAGGTGATGAAGTTAGGGATGATTCTTGAAAGACTTTGAATCTCTTCCTAATAAAATAAACAAAGGATTTGCAGCTGGCAAATTTTGGATGTTGTTTAATTGGTATTTTTAGGAAAGTCTGTCTGCTGTTGAAAATAGGTGTGAATGAGGAGAGCAAGACCAGTTAAGAATACAGAACTTCCTCAGCTTAAGATGGAGTCACATCCTAATAAACTCAATGAAAGTTGTAAATATAGTAAGTTAAAAATTCATTTAACACACCTAACCTGCCAAACATGATAGCTTACCCTGGCCTACCTTAAACATACTCAGAACACAATATTCCGAGGTTGGGCAAAAGTATCTAATACAAAGACTGTATGTCATAATAAAGGGTTGACTATGTTGTGGAATCTATTGACCACTGTACTGAATGTGAAAAATGACATTGTTATATGGGTACAGAGAGGCTGTAAGTGTATCGGATGCTTCCCGGCAGGACTGTGTGCCTGGGAGCTGTGGCGGCTGTCCCTGCCCACCATCATGGGAGAGTGCTGCACTGCATATTGGTAGTCTGGAGAAAGATCCAAATTCAAAACCTGTGAAGCACGGTTTCTACTGAAAGTGCACTGCTTTTACACTATCATAAAGACAAAAAATCCTAAGTTGAATTTTATTGATTACTGTTGAATTTTATTGAAGAGTCCAGAGCAGAGATTGTGTTGGCAGATTTAAGTTATAGACAGAGGGAAGGAATAGGAAAGAATCTATGAAATAAAGGAATGTAGTCGATGGGATGGGGTTATTGATAAGATGGAAAGTGATGCCAAAGAGGAACAGTATAGAGTGCACTCCTAAGGGACAAGGTGTCATTTTAGTTGGGAATCAGAAAAGTCTACATACACCTATGTACTTAAGTCAGTCTGTGAAGGATGGATGGATGGATACGATAGGAACCCAAGAGAGCAAATAGTGCTTTAAATAGAAGGACATTGTGTGTGCAAAAGCACCCATTTGAAGGGACACATGTAAGTAAGAGTAACTTGGATCACTATTTGATCAGCCCAGCCGCATGTTCCAGTCAGGTACCATCATGCAAAATGGGTTATGTTTGATTCATCTGGAATTTTTCCATTGAATCACTTGCCTGTATTGATGGGTATGGGGCTTCCCCTGGTGCCTCAGATGGTAAAGAATCTGCCTGCAGTTCAGGAGACCCGGCTTCGACCCCTGGGTTGGGATCCTCTGGAGGAGGGCATGGCAGCCCACTCCAGTATTCTTGCCTGGAGAGTCCCAGGGACAGAGGAGCCTGGCGGGCTGTACAGTGCACGGGGGCCACAGAGTCGGACACGACTGAGCGGCTAATACCAGAGTTTTGATGAGCTATAATCATCCTAACGCTCCACTGCGTTTCTACCCCCATTCCATGCCTGACTGTCCCCACACTCGGGGCAGGGGCTGAGTCACTCCGTGATTTTGTTGGCCCCCTCCTGCTCTGTGCTAAGAGCAGTCACCGAGCTCCAGGGATACTATTTCCTTTCTTGCCCATTTGACATCAAACCTCTTTCACAAGATTGACCTCTCCCAGCCCTGAACACTCCTCTATAAATTGTTTCTTCCTTAAATTTTCTCCAAAGAGATCCTTTTAAGTGAAATTCGGTTTGAAACTAAGTCTCAAATAACAATTGTTACGTATTGAAGTCCCTCTATGTGGTATTATGCTAATGACTCATAGAGTACATCTCAGTCTTTATCACTGAGTGCGAAAAATTCACTCCATGTTTACTGATGGAGAAACGTAAGCTCAAACAAATCTTTTCCAATGACCAATAGATAGGAATCAGATAAGACACATTACCACCCAGAGAACAAGTTCTCTCTATGTAGCTTGTATATCTTTTGATATAATCACCCCTATACATTTCATAGTGTGATATTATAGCTGGTGTTGTTTTTTAATTGTGATTGTGATTGTTCACTGCTACTGTACAGAAATATAATTGCCATATATTGCTCTTATACTTTGCAACTCTGTAAAATCTTTTAGAAGGTTTTCCTGTAAATTTCATAGGATTATACACATAGTGATTATGCCATATTTCTTTACAATCTGGGTAGTATTTGTATTCATTTAGTTCCTTGCCTATTAGCATTGGCTAACATTTAGTACAAATTTGAATAAATAGAAGTGGTGAGAACAGCATCACTGACTTTGGGAGAGAAGGTTGACTCCATCTTTGGTTTTAGGTTGTTGTTGGTTTTTTTTTTTATAGATTCCTTTTAGGAAGTTAAGGAAGCTCCATTGTATTCATAGTTCAAAGAGGTATTATTAGGAGTAGATGACGGATTTTGCAAATACTTTTTCTGCATCTATTGAGATGATCATATTGTTTCTCCTTGTAGTTCTGTCAGGTTTTTTCCTGTGTATTTCAAAGCTGTGTTATCAGTTGTCTAATCTAGCCTATTAACATATATATAAAAATTCTAAATATACTAGTCTTAGCCAAATTCATCAATAAGTAAAAGAATAATGCTGAATTATTATGATGAAGTTTGCTTTTTCCCCCAGGAATACAAGATTAGTTTAACAGTTGAAAGTCAATCAGTGTAATTTACCACATTATCAGAATAAAGGAGAAAAGGTTTGATTACTGTACCTCAATAGATACAGGAAAAGCAGTTGCTAAAATTTAACTCATGTTCATAAAAGAAATTATTAAGAAAATATAAATAAGTAGACAATTTAAAAATTTTATATATCAGCTATCTATAGAAAAAAATCTAACAGTAAATGTCATACTTAATAATAAAATACTGACATTTTCTCCCTTGGATCAATAATAAGGTATGAAAGGCCACTATTGCCATTTCTATTCGATGGGATACAGGATAGTCTATCCAGAACTAAGATTAAGAAGTAACTAAAAGGTAAAATAATGATAAAGGGAGAAGTAAATATAACTCTTGTCATTCAAAAATGCTACTATTATATGTGTGGAAAACACAATATAGTTTATAGACATCCAAGTGATTTGGAAAAATCTTTATCAGCAAGTCTCTTATAAATATCTTTCAATTTTTATATGCAATGAACATTTAGAAAATAAAATGTAAGATACAGGTTTTAATAATACAAAATATCAAATGTACACTAATAAAGCTAATGAATAACATGCAAACTAGTTTCGTAGATTACTACATAAAATTGAAAGAAAATAGAGAAGGCCTAAAAGAAAAGGAGCAATTCCATGTTGATAGATTGGCATATTACACGATAAAAATGCCAGTCTGCCCTAGTTTAGTTTATGTGCTTCATGAAATCTTAGTTAAAAGCCTAGCAGGAATGTGTGTGTGTGGTGAAGTGCTCATTGGATACCCACATGAAAAGAAATGAAACTGGATTTATATCATGCTGTATGCAAAGATATATCTAAGTGGATTGATAGAATATCTTCAGTAGCTTGGGACAGCCAGATAAATTTCAAACAAGACACACAATGAACCATACAGGCAAGATTGATAAATTGAACTACAATAGAATTAAGAACTTCTTCTTTATCAAAATATTCCATTAAGAAAAGAAAAGAAAAATCACCCATTGGGATACGGCCTTTGCAATGTTTAATTTCTATTCAAAATTATAAAGAACTTATGCAAATTAATAAGAAAAGACTGTTGTATTAGTTTTCTTTCATGACCATAACAACTTGCCACAAATTTAAGGGTTTAAAACAATAGTATCATATTATGCTGCAGTTCTGCAAGTAGGAAATCTGTTACAGGTCTAAGTGGGCCAAAACCAAAGGTTAGCAGGGTTGCATTCCTTTCTGCAGGCCCTAGGGACAAATCTATTTCCTTGCCCATTCAGATGCTGGAATTCAGTTCTGTGCAGTTGTAGGGCTGAGATCTCATCATTGCTGTCAACTAGAGACTGCCCTCAGGTCCTGGGGGCAGCTCTCAGAATCAGAAACAAAATTCAACTCATTCTCACACTGTCACCACTCTGACTTTACTTATCTTCCTTCTACTTACACTTTTTAGATTTCATATGAGATCTTAGGGCTTCCCAGGTGTCTCAGTGGTAAAGAATCCTCCTGCCAATGCAGGAGACGCGAGTTCGATTGCTGAGTTGGGAAGATCCCCTGGAGAAGGAAATGGCAACCCACTCCAGTATTCTTGCCTGGAGTATCTCATGGACAGAGGAGCCTGGTGGGCTGCAGTCCGTGGGGCCGCAGAGAGTCAGACATGGCTAAGAGACTGAATGCCAATAACAATGAGATCTTAACCTGGACCCACGTAAATAATTCAGAACACCTTTCCCATCTCAAGGTCCTTAACCTAAAGCACATCTATTTTTTTCCATATTTACCGGTTCTGACATCAAGATATGGTCATTTTGGAGTCCCTTTTTCTGCCTATCACAATAGTCAACCCAGTTATAAAAATCAGACAGTGATTCGGACAGGAGCCTCACAAATGAGCATATCCCAATAGTTACTTAATGTACGAAAAATGAATCATTCTCTTTAGTGATAAGGAAAGTGAAATTAAAATCATAAATCAATGCTACTCTATACCCATCAGAATGACTAATATTAAAAAGACCAAAAGTACTGTGTTGCTGAGAATACAACTGAAACTCTGGTCCAGTGTCTGTGAGTCTGTATGATTGTAGGACCACTTTGGAACACTGCTATCTGTATTTACTTAAGTTGAAGTTGTCTATCCGAGAGTCAACCAATTCACATTCTAGGTGTATGTTCAAAAGTTCACAAAATATGTACAAAATATTCATGATAATATTATTTGTAAAAAAACAAAATTTGGAAATAACATATCTACTAACAACTTATAAATAAAATATTGGTGTAGTCTTACAGTGTAGTAATATGCAGTAATGAGGATGAATACACTGCCTCATTTTACAAAAGAGATGGACCTCATAACATTGAGTATAAGATAGCAGAAGTAAAAGAGTATGTATATATATTATATAATTGCATAATCTCATTTTTATATATTTAAATAGCAGCACAATGTATCTGTGGGGTTAGGTATTAGAATAGTGATGACTTTTGAGAAGGAGGGTAGGATACTCTTGGTGTTTTCAGTATTTTATTTGTGATCTGTATAAAGTTTACATGGATATATGTTCATATTGTGAAAATTCATCAAACTCTACCTTTATGACTTATTTTCCTTTTCTGTATCAATTATATTCTTAAAGGTTTGAAGGGCCTACATACCTGGGAAATGGGTGGGAAGAAGTATAGACTAGAGCTATTTCTCTTAAGCTTTAGTAAAATTCATACTCATTTAAATTAAAAATACATCTGGTAACTAAATCCTTCATGTTCTGTGTGTCCAGAGCAGACAGCTTTAGATGCAATGATTCTAATATTTTGCTAAACAAGGAGACAAAAACAGAACTGAGAAGGGAAGCAGGAGCCTGTGCATTGGGGCTTGGGGGAAAGGGGGAGATGAGAATCAGAATAATTGACCTAAGAGTACATGGGCAGTTTTCTTGTGCCCTGATCTAACTCCAGTACTTGCTTTTTTAGTGTGTGGCAAGTACAAATGAATGGCTCAACTGTATTTATATTGCTAGAGATAAAATAAAATAGAGATATATGGCTGTAGTCCATGAGGTCGCAAAGAGTCAGACATGACTGAACAGCAACAACAAAGAGATAAAATGTACCTTTTAGATTGGGATATAGTGTTGGGAATGCTTTTGTGCCTTTTATGGGAGTTCCAGGCTGGTGAGAATCAGTTATGGGTACAAAATAAGGCTAACTCTGATAATAACTCATCTGTTTGTTTAAACACAGCAGAAGAGGAGGTTTGAAAAGTATGAGCTAATTCCTGGTTTTATACTTGTGCAATACTATATTAAAAAAAAAACTTGCATTTAGATGTAGACAATTAGGATCAGTCCTCCCATATACTGTTGTACTTATTCTTAACAATTGCCCCAATTGCCCTTTAAATGCATATAATTATCTTTATTTACCATTTATAAAGATGCATTTCTCAAGCATTGTCTTTTTTTTTTTTTCAGAAGCCTCTTCTACTGAAGTAAAATTGATGACTCTTTTTAATGGTTCCTCTCCTTTCACCTCCACACTGTTTTACTCCAGTATGTGAGAGCTTATGACCTTTACTGAAGTTTATATTACCCTGTCTCTAAAGTAGGAACTGTGTTGGGAAGAAATTCTATGTAGCTCATCTCCCACAGTCTTACCCAGGTGACTAACATGTAGGAAGTTCTCAATAAATATTTGCTGAAAAAGCGAAAAAGATATAGACACAAGAAGTGAGGAGGCCAACTTCATAGACGGCAAAAATCATCCATATCAAATGAGAATCCATTTCTTTCTAATTCCAAACGTTCCCACTGTTGTGCTGTGCTGTGCTGAGTCGTGTCAGTCGTGTCCGACTCTGCAACCCCATGGACTGTGGCCCACCAGGTTCCTCTGCCCATTGGATTCTCCAGGCAAGGATACTTGGGTGGGTTGCCATGCCCTCCTCCAGGGGATCCTCCCAACTCAGGGATTGAACCAAGATTCTTTACCATCTGTGATCACACTAAATGGACATCAAACCTCAAAGCATATGTCACTTTCTGATACTGACAGTGACAACTGCTTCTGTCCCTGATACTTTTCCCTCACATCCACATTTGGGTTTGCATGGGGCTTTCAGGTGCCAGCCAAGGTTCCTGCTGCATGGGTAAATGCCAGTTTCATATAATTTAGAAGAAAGAACTGCTTTTGAGGTGATTTACATAAAAATAAAATTTGTGCCCGTCTCTACTGAATAGGCTCTGGTCAGCAAAGCACAAATCAATCTGTTTGCTCCTAAATTTAAATTTCCATAAGTCATTACATAGTTCATAATCATATTGATGTAACTGAATTGAATTTGCAGAGATTATTCCGGGTGAGAAGGGACTTTCAAGTTATTTAAACGGCTGCTATTCAGTAGATAAGGCCTCTCAAGTCTGACCTCTGTTTTACATTAAATTTGTGGCCTAATTTTCATTTCTCTCTGAGTTCTCAATTTCTCAGACGAAGAGGTCCCATAAGCTTTCACACCTGCCACTTTCATATTGGCAGATGCAGAGAGAGGAGTAAAGGAGGTTGTGCATGTAGAGTTGATGGAAGGGGGCGTGGTAGCAAAATTGGTTAATCAAATGAACTTTGAGGTCATTCATTCCTAGCTTTGAATGTGGATTTCCACACATAATAATTATTTGTCTTTGGACAAGTTGCTGAGCCTTTCTAAGCTTCAATGTCTCCCTGTCTATTGTGTACATAAATTAGAATCTACCTCACATAATTGTAAGAATTCAGTACCTTAACCAGTGTCTGTTAAATGGTAAGTACTCTATGCTAGCCACTGCTGTTCTTATACATATGGCTATTAGAAATCTGGATTATTAGTTTTAAAAGAAATACACACAGCTATAGAGCAGGGTAATTCAGGAAAAATCTAGGCAAAATACTGAGCATTAAGTTTCAGCTTTTTGCCCTCATAATTATTTACATTTTCCGAGCACCTTACAAACTTTCAAACTTTCCTTTAACATATTTCATTAGATATCTCAAAGCTATCTTTGATTAAAAATAGATCATACTATTCTTCCGGTTGAATATATTGAATACACTAGGAAACGAAGAATAAGAAGTTAAATAAATTCTGTGAAGAAGTTGGTAAACTGGGACCAAAGCTAGAGTGTTCTAAATCTCAAGACAAGGTGTCTTACTATAAATGAGCTTTGCACTGCTAGCCCTTTGAATAAGTGAGCAAAAAGTGAAAAGGTCATAGTAGTCTTAAAATTGTGATTCTAGGGACTGACCAAGAGTGAAACGGGAGGAGCAATTTCGGGAATGTATCAAGTGTGACACAAAGAAGGCAATAATTGATGCCGTTTTCAGGTCCCTGTATAATTATGGAATAATATGTAACTCCGTCCTCACTGATGCTGCATTTCAATGCAAAATTTTTGAAGCAGTATGTGCCAGACACTTACTACACTAAATGCTACAAAGAATTATAAAATAAGTGAACTTATTTTTTTAAGTTCTTTAATTCTGAATATTTAGGCAAAATTAAAAGTGAAAACTCAAAATTAGCAAAAGGAAAGTTTTACATAGCTAAGGCAGGAATTTATGGGGGACCTATTTCAGGAATTGAGAGCTCTCCTTGGTTATAAAGTTATGAAGTCATGATGGGCACAAGAGTAATATTTATAATTTTACTTGATTGTTTTGTTCTATAAATGAGATGGATATGCCAGATCCTATCCTATGCTGATCAGTTCTTAAATTAAGAATAACTATTTCCTAAGTATTGCCAGAAAAAAAATTAGAAATATCTATTTGGCACTTAATGGAATGCTGAACCCATTCTAATATTTCAAAATGGAAAGAAAGCTAAAGGTTGGGAAAATGGATTATTTAGGTCTAGGAAATATAATTGTCAGCTAGGCAAGCTGCTAGGATTTGGATAAGAAAGACAGAATTGGAACTTTTGAGAGATTTTCCACTCAAACGTGATGAAAGTCCTGCTTGCCTGTGAGTGTAACTTGCCACTTTGACTGTTTGTGAGAACCACAAACAGGGGTCTATGTACACATGTGTGTGTGACTCTGTGTTTTCCAGTTAATATGTCCACTAAAGTATCATTCCCCTGCAACTCTTATTTGATATCTATCCTGAGAGCTCATATTTATAAAAATAATGTTGGCTTCTAACTTTACAATATTATCAGAGATACCAGGAAAATATGTAGCCAAAGATCTAATGCCAAAGTAGGTAATGTAGATTGCAAAATGAATGATAATAATAAATACAACAGAGGAAGAAACGGACCAAGGCATCTAAGAACCATTCCCAACAACCCTGAGGCTCTGTCATACTCTAATAGAGCAAGGAGGATGGTTAATTTCAGAGCTGTACTGTAGGTGACTACTTGTGGTTGAGCTGTGTGTTCGTACATATTTTCTGTCAACTGCTAAAAAGCAATGGTTAAGAAAGGAATCTCTGAAGTTGGACTGCCTGAATTTGTTTGTGGACTCTGTTTCTGACTAGCTGAGTGAATTTGGGTAAATGACTTAACATCTCTGTGCCTCAAATCCTAATCTCTAAAATGAGAATAATGAGAGAAGTACCTGTGAGTTTCTTGAAGATTGAGATAATAAATGTAAAGTACTTAGTATAGTTTCTAGTACATATTAAGAACTCAGTGTTTCTACATTAATGATAATACCACTGTATTAGTTATTTTATATAATAAACCATTCTTAAACCACAACAGGCTTTACAACTGTGAATCCTACAAGTTGATTCACTTTGCAAGTACTGAGAAGTTTTTGGGCCCTCCTAACCTCTCCTCACCCCTCTATCCTCAGTAAAATGATGAAATTACACATGACAAAAGCCACCATAGTTTCAGACTTTAAGTTTCAACAATTCCATTGCTGAAACATATCCCAAGGAATTAATCCAACACATGTAGAAGCTTTTTGCTCCAACGTGTTAATTGCAGGATTGGCACAGTATGCAACCATTAAAATCAAATATTTAAACTCCAATATGTAAAACAAAACAAAAACACTAAAATGAAGTGCAAAGATGTGTAACAGGAATTATATTTTAAAGGATGAATAGGATGAATATGAAATACTTTTTCACCAGTCAACTATTATTTTTCCAAATTTCTTACAATCATTTATTTATATGTATATGTATATATGTATACACACACACACACACACACACACATGTATGTATATGTTTCTGTGGGTATCTGTCCAAAAAGAAACTGCAGATGAAGTATCTAAATGAACTTCAAGAGATCTGCACCAAAGTTGGGACAAAATGAAGTCTCACAATAGGGGGAGAGTATTTAGTTCTAAATCTTAAGCGCTGCAAACACTGTGTTTCAGGCTCTGATTATATCTTGATTACCTCAGTTTTTCTCAGAGTGCATTTCATATTATACTAGGCCTAGAGAATTTTCTGTGATCAGATAAGTTTGACAAATACTGCAAATTCTATTTCCTTATTGGAGATTCAGAGCACATATTAGCATAATAAAGGTTTTGCATTTTTCTGCAGTTAAACATACAGGGGCATTTTAACCTTGCTGAAACCTGGGTTTCCCAAATGTATTTCACTATGGAAACTTGAAAAACATGTATATATTAGGTATGAACAATCTGCACTCTTAACTTCCTGAATTTTACCAAGAATATAGATGTTTATCAGAAACATGATATACACACGTCACAGCTAATTTGCATGTCTCAGCACAACTTCTCTTGGTCTTTAAGAAGGTGGAGAGGAGGGAGAAAGGGCAGGCCTGCAGCGGGAGACCTGCGGCCTGTGACACCACCCAAGAAAGGCAGTACTTCCTCAGGTCTGAAAGTGCATACCTTCCGGGGCCGCACTTGTTAATTCTCTAAATCAGTGTTACCATTCTTAAAGAACGTAACCAATTAATTTATGAACTTTAGTGTATGGGAATGTGTACAAACCTCAGACTGTCCTAGTTTGTAAATAATCCAGGTAACAGCAAGAGCACATCCTCCTCCAGGGGAACAAAGCAATGTCAGAGACAAGTGACTTAAACATCTCCAGCATTAGCTTTTCATCATTCCAAAGTCTGTGGCTTCACACAGAAGTCCTCATTCTGTGATGACTTAGGAACAGGCTGTCCTAATCTATTAAAATAGACTGAAGCGGTTCTTTTCTAATCCTATTCCAAGCCATCCCCTGCATTATTAATGTTTTGAAGATGAAGAAACTGAGATACAGAAATGAGTTCCCAAATATTATTCAACTGGAAGACAGGAAACTATAACTCTCTCATCTTTCACTAAATGTTAATTGAGCCCCTGCTACATACAGAGCACTACTTATACAAGATGAACTCAATAAGACCACTTACACTATGGTACTCACAATGTACTGGGGTTCAAAAAAATAAACAACCAGCTCTAACACACCCTGGTGCCTCAGATGGTAAAGCATCTTGCTTACAATGTGGGAGACCTGGGTTCGATTCCTGGGTCGGGAAGATCCTCTGGAGAAGGAAATGGCAACCCACTCCAGTACTCTTGCCTGGAGAATCCCATGGACGGAGGAGCCTGGTAGGCTACAGTCCATGGGGTCGCAAAGAGTCAGACACGACTAAGCCACTTCACTTCATAACACAATAGGTTAAGTGCTACAAAAGAAGCAGCTCATGTTTTTTTCAAATTTGTTCAACACATAATTCATTAAATGCCCACTATGCACTTAGTGCAGCTGGGTGTTGTCACAGGAAAAATTAGTAAGATACAGTCTATCCTTGCAGTGCTTATGGTTTAATGGGGAAGGGTGATATAAACTGATCATGTCAATACACTATGGAAATAATGAAAACAGCTAGTATTTTTGAGTTCTTAAGGCTTGTTAAGTACTATTCTAACCACTTTGCATATATTATTCGATCCTCATAACAAAATATTAAGGTCAATACTATTTTTCTCCCTAGAATGTAGACAGGGTTAGTTAAGCAGAGAGTAATTAAATTGTCCAAAGTTACACAGCTGGAAGGTGGTAAGCTGGAATTTGGATGCCAAAGCTCTGAGTCTGAAACTTACACTATTAACTCTATGCCAAATTGTTCTAAGACTTCTTAGAAAACTACTCAGGAATAAAAAAAAAAGGAATCTACCAACAACATAGATGGACTTGGATGAAATAAATCAGACAAAGACAAATATTGTATAATATCACATATATCCAGAAAAATAAACTAGTAAGTATAACAAAAAAGAAAAGACTCACAGATACAGAGAACAAACTAGTGATTACCAGTGGGGAGGGAAGGAGTGAGGGGAGCCAATGAGGGCTAGAGGATTAAGAGGTGAAGTGACTATGTATGAATAAGTTATTAATACGAGAGTATATTGGACAGCACAGGGAATATAGCTAATGTTTTATAATAATTATAAATGGAGTATAACCTTTAAAAAAAAGACTTATTGTAAAACCTAAAGACTGACTGATATAGGCCTAACTCCCATAAAAGCATTATACAACAGTTAGAGCTCAGTATTGTCATTTAGGTGGAGTGAAAAATATTTTAGTTGCATAGGTCAGCCCCTTCTTGCATCTAGTATTTGGATATTCAGCCTAGCCTTTTTCTCAGGTCCTTAATTTATTTCACCAAAGCATCACCATAGAAGCTGCATTAAAATTACCCAGGATGATTGGATAGTCTTTGACTTGTTGGTTCAGAGCCCTGCCATGATATGATATAATGGTGTATAAAATACAAGGGCAGCATATGAAGTTCTCACCCTAACACATGATTAAATTTGAAAGATGACCCCCAATAGCCTTTCTTTTCCTGAACCTTTCTAGATATAGGGTATTTTAAAGGACAGTAAGCAGACCAAAAGTGGATAAAAATGACACACACCAGGAGAGCAGGCACTGGAGACAGCCCGCTCCTTCTGGTCTCACTTAGTGGTATTTGATGGTTCTGACTTTGATGGATAATAGTGTCCTGGACCATGGATCATGAAGGTCAAAGGCTACCTATTAGTAGCTTAACTGAGAAATATGAGAAAAAATTCAGGCTAATAAAAGTTAAAATAAGTCAGGAAATTGAAGCTGAGCCACGCTGCTGTAGAGAAAAGAGTTACCTAGATGTTCCTGTTACAGTGATTTTGTCATTCATTGAATGACTTATGTTTGTAACCATTTTATTACTGGATAGCAGTACCACAATTTTAAATAAATCTTTTCAGCAGTATTCAGCAGTAATTAGCTTGTAAAAGCAAAATAATTTGTGTTAAGAATTTAAAATTTCTTTCAAAAACCTGATAACGAAATATAATTTTGACAAAATATTTTCAGGTCCTAATTTGCTACTATAGGGTTGTAGTAATAATACCAATAAGCCACATGAAAGCCAGAAGACCTAGCTAGCACTGCTAGAGAAGTGTTAGCATTTACTTTACAATTTGTTTTTAGTTTACAATTTTTTTTGAAATTTGTTTTGTGTTTGAAAACACCAGTTTAATACAGACAGTGGCAGAAGGTGCCTTTACACATCACTCTGTGAGGTATAACTCTCAGTGACCTCAACTGATTTTCTAAATTAATTTTACTCATTTTTATTTTCAGTATTCTTGTGAATGTATGTATATAAAGTGTAGTAAGAGCTAGTAATCCATTGGTTCTATTTGCAGAAGAACTTCATACATAGTTAAACATGATGTCAGTTTTATATCAGTTGCGTCCAAGGTTTCAAATAGAAAAATCAATGAATCTATTACCAATCATAATTTTTATCCAGTTATGGAATTAACACAATGTTTTAGAAATTCATTCTATTAAAAGAGAAATTCCTACTATTATTTTGAATTTTTCTATAAATTCAGTTAAGAACATATGTATACCCATGGTGGATTCATGTCAATGTATGGCAAAACCAACACAATAAAGTAAAGAAAATTTAAAAAATAAATAAATAAAAATAAAGATAAAAAAAAGAGAAGTTAAACATGAAGATAAAAATTCTTCTGCAGTGATATTTCATATAAAGTTCCTTTCAGCATCACTAAATTACTAAGTTCGTAAACCTGGGGACTAGATTCCACTGGTCACTAAATTATTAAATTTAAAACCTGAAGGAAAAGGTGTGTACTCATAACTGGTGTTGATACACAATTTGTCAGCTTTTGTTAGAGATATTATGTACATCACAATGTTGAAGTATTTAAACTTTTGTAAATATGGCAGCTTGATCAGATTTAAAAAGGCTGATTAAAGTATAAACTGGAGGTGTGAAAACTTATAAATCAACAATGATAATTTTATATTAAGTTGGAATTATAAAACTTAAGTTGGAATTAAGTCAGAAATACAAAAACTTGAGGGGAAATTTGTTTTTTAAATTAGATATCCTATTTTAATTGTATATGTTTATAGTTTTGGCTAGAATTAAGAAAGATTAAAAAAAGCCTAAAATTTAAAGGTTTAATTTTGACAAAACATTAAAAACAATTTGGGAGTGGGGTTCAGGATGGGGAACACATGTACACCCGTGGCGGATTCATGTCAATGTATTGCAAAATCACTACAACATTGTAAAGTAATTAGCTTCCAATTAAAATAAATAAATTTATATTAAAAAATGAAGTTATATGAACACAACATTAAAAAAACAATTATAAAGAATACTTATGGTGATGTTTTTCTTGTATCTATGATGGCACAAAGTCTTTAAGTGAAGCCAAAAATAAGTGAATATATTTGAGCAAATATATTTATACATTTTTATTGGCAAAATTTTAAAACTAGGACATCTACTTAGCAGAACTTTCTTTCAGTTTACTGTGTAACTCAGCACCCACAGAAAGAATATTTTTCAGTGAAAATTCTTATATAAATAGATAAATGTTAAATAAACATAATTTTATATTAATATTTAAACAAAAATATTAATATGAGTAAGTTGAAATACTATAAAATGCAATGATAAAGATTGTAGGAAAGTTTAGGACAAAGTTTCAAGTAATAAGATTGTCTTATTAAAAATAATTCCCTTAGTAGCACTGAAACATATATATTACCATATCTAAAATAAATAGCTAGTGGGAAGTTGCTATATAACACAGGGAGCTCACCTCTTTGCTCTGTGACAACCTAAAGGGTGAGATGATGCGGGGGAAGGGAGGGAGTTTGAAGAGAGAGGGGACATAGGTATACCTATGGCTGATTCGCACTGCTGTATGCAGAAACCAACACAGCACTGTACAGCAATTATCCCCCATTTAAAAAGAAAAAAAAATTCCCTTTTATTCCAGAAAATAATCCGTCACAAAGTATTGAAAATGGATGTGATTAAGAAAATGATTACAGTACATGAATATATACCAAGATAATTATCCCTTTGCCATTACTATTATTTAGGTAAGAAACTTAAGGGAGTTTGAAATATATATTTGCTTTAATATATATGAATCTATTATTTTTTAGAAACATTTAGTTATGAACATGGCTTACAAGTCAAATACGAAATTGTATCACACTTCTTACAAAATATTTTGCTTTGGAACGGAGATTACAGGGTTATACTAGGTGTAGAAAACAGAAGGTGCTTAGGAACTGAGGCAAGCTTTCAACATATTCTGGGATATTTTATGATAGCTTCATGTACATTTGAAGTGAAAATTTCACACTTTCTGAAAATGGGATATTTTGCTGAGGCTAAAATGTTTTTTTCACTTATATTTTATAGAAATCTTCCTTATTTTTCACTAAACATATGTTCTCACAATTCAGCGAGTCTAGGCTGGACCCATTTTGTAATAAACCTAGAATTATTATTTTAATAAGGAATCTGTCCTCTAATCTTTTTTTAAAAAAATGAAATATAGCTAATTTACAATGTTGTATTAGGTTCAGGCATACAGCAAAATGATTATATAGATATATTTATAATCTTTTTCAGGTTTTTTTTTTCATTAGAGGTTATTATAAGATACTGAATATAGTTCCCTGAGCTATACAGTAGGACCTTGTTGTTATCTGTCCTCCAATCTTATTATAGGACTTGATAGAAATCAAAGGAGCAGGGAGAGAATAGCATTCTACTTCAAACAATAACATACCGAATACTGTAATATGCCATTGCACAGGAATGAGATTTGGACATTGTTTTGGGCAACTGGCTTCTCTCCTCAGTTGGGTCCCGTTTTCAACTGGAGTCAGCAGGTGGAAAGGTCTTTAAGTCCCTGATAAGGAAAGATCATGAAGTTGGAAGGCAAAGGGCACATCCTGGAATTCCCAGTACTCTCCTAACAGGATACCCCCTGGTGAACCTAACCGGTGCTAAGTCCTTGGGAGATGTGTGGAAGTCTCTGGAATGCTTGATCATTTAGGTGACAAATCAAGACTCAGCACATTTGAGGGAGAATCATCTGGGAATGCTATGTGTGTCATTTCTGAGACTGACACATGGCAATAGCAAATTACTGCAATAGTACATTTTGTGAAGTGCTTTACAATACACAAAGCAGGATCTGTTTATAATCCTAGGAATTTGGAAAGTAACTAATACTATAGGTCCATAAAGAGTTGGACACGACTGAAGTGACTTAGCATGCACGCATTTCTACCTACACCTAGATCCACACCTATTGTGTGTTAACTACTATTTTTCAATAAGTTGTCAAATGCCAGATTTACCAGAAAAATATATGTTTTTTCAGAAAAGTCTAGTATATTCATTAGGTTGATTTTGAACTTAGATGTTTCATATAGTCAATGCTCTTTCCTCTATACTGGGGTAGGCATTAGATATAAAAGTCAGAATCTTTACATGTTTTCAACAAAATATAGCTATTTTATCTCAAAAATCATCCTGTCAATCAACATGTCTTGTTTTTCTCCATGATATCAAATAATCTGCTTGACATTTTCCCTCACTGATTTGAATAAATTTAATTTAAATAAATTTGAATACACTGGAGTGGTTTTCAATCACAAATTTATTTTGTCAATAGATGCTCTTCTTTTAAAAATTTTCAGTAAACAAGAGCATATGATTTGGGCTCAAACACAAAGGTAACTAACTGCTTTGTGGATAAAAGGGAATTATCTGATGTAAATAGATGTGTAGATATAATTAAAACATTATATTAGTGCATTTACATAGCTGCAGAGTTTTTGCATCAATATTTTTAACCTCAAGTTTATAAGTAATTATGTGTAATTGGTTTAGCTTCTATTAAAATAATTACAGTGATGCAATTTTGAATGTGTGTGTATGTGTGTGTTGCATTAATTTTTAGCAATTAACTTCCTCATAGATTCTATCAGCATTATAACTTGAATTTTCCTTCCAGAAAATTACTAATGACGCAGGTTTAGAAGCTCTAGCTCTGTTGTTTGAATTACTCTGTTAGATGGCAAACACCACATTCTATAACTGAAACAGCTGATAAACTAATCTCGACCACACTGAAATATATCTTTTAAACATCTAATATCAAAATATAATTGACCTACTGAATTATCATGCTGTACACCTGAAACAAATATATCAATTTTATCTCAAAAAATGGGGCAGGGCAGGAGGGAATGTTTTGGAGGAACAGAGACACTCTGTACCATGACTGTCTTGGTGATATACTGTAACTGTATCCATTTGTCAAAACTCGTTGAATTATACACTTAAAATTGGAGAAATGTATATGCAGTGTATCTCTATGACATTTTAAAAAGAAGAAATATTTTAGGCACTCAAAAATAATGAAAATCCTTAGAAAGTAATATTGTCCCCTTCAAAACTGATATAATGATAATTCTAACTGGCTATTTACTTACTGACATAAGGGAATAAATCACTCCTGGTTTTGTGCCCTTACTGTGCTTGTAAAGTCTTTTGTCTTTTCTAATTTCACATGCCAATTTCCTGTTAGGAGTCTACAATAACTTTTAGGGTGGTTTAGCTCAGGTTTATCTCAATGTGTGTATCCATAGCATAGGTCATGGCCATACTTTTTTACACATAACACTAAAGATTGCATTTCCTTCTTGATGGCAAATAATTCTGTTTTTTCCATGTTTTTTTCATTTTGTCTAATTTCCTTCTTATTCATTTTTTCTCCATTTCCTTCATATTTTATTTGACCATCAACCTTTTTTGCTAAGTTCTCTATGGAGGACTTTCAGAAATATATCCTGTATTTGGGAATTTGCAGCTTGAGCTGAATGAAGGTACAAAATCAATCTGTCAGTTATTTTCAACCCATTCATGTGTACACACAATATACAACACACACACACACTATGCCATACCACACTGTATCATGCCAGGTTTAATAAAAAAGAAGAAAAGTTGATTGTCTCAGTTTCCATTTTTTAGATTAAATTTGCCCTATAAAGGTTCAAGGTAAGACAGATGTCAAGATTCCCAGCTCAAAAACTCTTATATAAATCTCCATATTTATGTACGATTAATATTTGTATAATATCAAAGTATTAGGGATAATTATTTTATCCCTATATACATGTAGTTCTCTATTAGCTATCACCACTTTCCTACTTAGCCACACTTTTCAGTGTTCCTTGAAATGTTCTCTCCACCATCTGCTGAACACTCTCATGATTTCTTTTACAATTTTTGTGTTTCTTGTTACATTTTTAGTCCTCTTCCTATGCGATTTTGTTTGGTTTAATATAGAAAAACAGTAAAGGAAAACGGCTCTCCTGACCTTCAGACTTAAGTGTCTTGGTTCCACTTATTTATTTTTGTAAAATTCACTCTAATTCTCTAGGTGTCTTGTCATTGACCTTACATTCAAAATGACAATGCTGTCTACCCTCACACTGAAGATGTGAAGATTAGATCGGGCAATGGATTTGGCAGTGGTGAGTGAACTGACTTCAGACATGCCTTCCTTCCACTGTGCAGTCTTGCCTCTTTCATAGATTTAGCTGTTAGTTGTGCGTGTATGCTCAGTCCTGTTTGACTCTTTGAGACCCCATGGACTGTAGCCCACCAGGTTCCTCTGTCCATGGGATTTCCCAGGCAAGCATACTGGAGTGGCTTGCCATGTCCAGGGGATCTTCCTAGCCTAGGGAGTGGACCCATGTCTCTTGCATCTCCTGCACTGGCAGGTAGATTCTTTACCATTGTACCACCTCCACCTGGAAAGCCTCTTTCATAGATTAGTACCCTTTTTAATGTGGGACGTCTACATTATTTCTATTGTGGTAAAACTACCTTTGACTCAGCAAATATTCATTGGGACTTTATTCTGTGCCAGCTCCTACTTTAGATGTTGAGGCTATAGTGGTGAACAAAGAAAAAAGTATGTTTTGCTTCTGTTGAAAAACAAAATTCACCTGAGTAAAATTTAAAGATCTCATGGGCTTAATTCAGTGACTCATGAATTAGGCAGCGTACAGTCTAGCAGATAGAAAGGAACTCAAAAGATAGGTACAAGGCAAGGCATTTTATAGGCAGAAGGGAACAGGAACAAGGACAAGTACTAGGTGAAAGCAGAGTGATTATTAGGGTCACTTTCCTTATAGAGAATGGGACAGGTATATCAGGCAGATTTCCTAACTATGGCTAATCAAGAGATTCCCGATTGACTGGTAAGATTTCATTTCTGGGACAACTGAAACTGTAATTAAGTCTTGGTTTGGTGACATGGGATTCAGCACAAATATCTCCATTTGGAAACTCTTATCTTTAGCACTTGGAGTATCAAAGTAGAAATGAAGAAACAACAGTGAATATGTAGCAAAATCAAAAGATAATTCCAGGTAGTGATAACTGCTAGAGAGAGCCTAGAAGGAAGCAAAGTACTACACTGAGATATTGACAATTCTGTACTGTACCTGAAGTTAATCTTTGGAAAATTTTTCATTGTTGTTCGTTAATTAAATCTTTTATTCCCTTTAACTTATTAAAGTTGACTGTTGGCATAGTGTTAGATTTTTAAAATTGCTATTCATTGATATTTCTATGTAGGATTAGGAAAGTGCACTTAAAAAATTCTCTAAGATTGATGGTCTAGTTCCCAGTTCTGATCTATTTCTATCAAAACTCTCAGATTTCTTATTTATACATTTGGGAAAACTGTAACTAGCAAAATGCCTAGCATGAAACAAATATATGACAAAGATTTGTTTCCTTCATTTTATGTCCTTAAATTTCATGGGTCTCTAAAATTTTTTATTCATTCATTTTCACAGGTCCCTAACATTCTATCATATATAATGACAACCCCTATCTAATATATGAATCCATCCTAAAGTCTTCCTTCTAATTCCAAAATCATGCTCACTCATAGCCATTCAATCTGTTTTAATATATACACTGATAAAAGAAACAACATTTAGGTCCATTGAGTCTTGTTTGAGACTGGGAATTGGTAAAGCATATAGATTAGAATTCTTATTAATTGAAGTAGAATATATTATTAATATATTACTACTAGAATTTATACTGTATTATGAACATAAAGTATTATATTATTAAAATACTAATTGAAATAATGTTACAGGTTTGTATTATTGTTTTCCAATTCTGTATGTGATATTTTCCACTAGTTAAAGAGACAAGCATTTCTGATGGGATTAATGGTGAAACATAGTTGAGAAGCTAAGGAGAAAAGAAACTCATTTCTTTGTGAAAATCTATTGTTTTAGTAACTGCTGTATTTGAAAACCCTGACAGCCAGTTCCGTTATTCAAGAACATTTATTCACATATGTTCTGCTGTCCCACAGCATAAAAATTACCTATTGGAAGACTTATTGCTTCAGGCAATAATGAGACCATAAATCTGTTAGCCTCCGTTAAGGTCCCTGGAAATACAAGAGAATTTTTGGGACTGCTGTTTCCCTGAAAAGTGTAAAATCATCATTTTTGTTGATATTCATTTAAATCAGGCAAGCTTCTCCACTTGGGGCAGAATTGTTTTGATAGCAAGTAAATCATGAGGTCTCCCATCCACAGCAGTTGGGACACTTTGATTGAATAAAGCAATTATGTTCCATAAAATAAGAGTGCTTGACAAAGAGCATCCAGAATGCCTATTAGATGAAGTTTGCATTTGGAGATCACTGCACCCTAGGCAAGCAAGGATACTCTGACCATTGGATTTCTAACCTGTGAACCTCTAGAAGAGATTATGTGGAAGAGACAGTGGTGGTGTACATGTCTCCTTGCTGCTTCTTAATTTCTCTAATAAGGCTACCATTTGTTCCTTTAGTAAATGGGAAAACTTACAACTCCAGAGGCAGGGATAGAAATATAGGAAATTAAATTGATTTATAACGTTGCACCATATTGAAAACAGCATTTGACTTGGAATTAGAATACCTGGGCTCAGATTAGCTTTCTAACCTAAATGAGCTATGGGATACTCTGGCTTGTCTAAGCCTGCTTACTCCTGTATGAAAAAAAATGAAGCTAATAATCACCTTTTACCAACGGGAGAATGGCTAGATCACTGCTCATTGTTTCTTTTGTATCCAGACTCTGAAACCAGTATAGGAAGCCTAAGAATATGTCTTCCTTTGGATAGTGCTTAGCCTATGTTAATTACAATTTTGAATCTGCTTTTAATTGTCTGTCCTTTTGAGTGTCTCTTTACCAACAGTTGTTTATAAAATATTGCAAAGAATGCTCAAAGCCCCTCCTTAGTCTTATCTCAGATAACCTTGTTTAACTTTAAAGGTACTCTGTTACTAGTCATGACAGAGGCACAAGTGGCGATACATGAAGGAGACAGTAAACCCAAGTTTATAAAGTCAGAAGAGATTTGACATATTACTGAGTATCTACCATCGCTCTTTTTTTTTTCTTTTTTTAATTGTTTTTGCCATACAATGTCATGATATCACCATGGGTTTACATATGCTTCCCCTCCGGAACCCCCCTCCCTCCTCCCTCCCCCCCGGGAAATCTCGCTGCACCAGTCCCGAAGATCAATCCTGGGCTGGCGATTGATTAGACACATGACAATTAACATGCTTCAATACCCTTCTCCCATATCATCCCACCCTTACCCTCATCCACAAAGTCCACGAGTCTATTCTATACATCTGCGTTCCTTTTAACTCTTTACTAGTGGCTCAACTGGTAAAGAATCTGCCTGCAATGCAGGAGACCTAGGCTCAATCCCTGGATTGGGAAGATCCTCTGGAGAAGGAAATGGTAACTCACTCCAGCATTCTTGCCTGGAGAATCCCATGGACAGAGGAACCTGGCAGCCTGTAGTCCATGAGGTCACAAAAAGTTTGACACAACTGAGCGACTATCACTTAGAGGATTAGATGACTCATCTAAAGTAAGACATATACATTTGATAGGTGAATTTGAATTCAAGTTTTTCTGAAGCCAAAGACCAGGCCTATTGTATTATACCAGGCTTTCAACAGGAATGGTAATTTCATGGCCCTTTGTAATTACATTTACTTTTTATGGCTTCCTTTATTAATTCAGATGACTTGTATTCTTTTATTCCTCAGGGTAGCAGTCAACTAGACTACTAATCTCTTCTCTAGATCTGAATGAACCACTCCTTCTTTATTCCTACTCCCAAGCCTGTGGTTCATCAGAATGGTGCAAAGTAAAATACTGGAAATAGGGCAGACCTCAGTGGACCTTTGGTTCTGGCATTTACTAACTGTAAAGTTTGGGATCACTTGCTGAATCAATTGTTGTGCAGTTTTCCTACCCATAAACTTCTGATAGTATTTAGCTTGCAAGAGTTTTCACCAATATTAAATGAAATAGTGTACATAAATTATTTACTAGTGTTGGGAGTATGCCCAAATGGGAACACATCCAGGTATGAGAACTTGCTCTTGTTTAATTTTAACATAAAAAATTATGTAATTTAATTCTTCTCTTCAATAGTTGTCACTTGGTTCTGAGAGAAATTTGGATGGCTCATTGACAAGATGATCTTAGCTATATCTTGGTCATTTATATGTTTGATGTGTGTTATTTCAGTCTTGTGCTGGAGATTTAAGCTTGAATTTACAAAATTTAAAAACATCTTCCCTAGATGCACATAAGTTCCTTAAGAAAACAGTTTGAAAGTGAAAGTTTGGTAAGCTTTTATTCTTCCTCAAAACTCTGTATGGTTAAAGTCTCCACAATTAGGTTAAAAGTTAATTCCACAAATAATGAGTCCCTTGAAATTGACAAGATTGGAACAATATCTATATTGGCTTCATCTACTACTCCAAATACTGTATGTATCAGCTA
Source organism: Antilocapra americana (assembly GCA_007570785.1). Taxonomy (NCBI): domain Eukaryota; kingdom Metazoa; phylum Chordata; class Mammalia; order Artiodactyla; family Antilocapridae; genus Antilocapra; species Antilocapra americana. Next base: position 11,716,848 of record ML661325.1, on the reverse strand, counting down.
GGATCCAAGCAGGTTATACCATACAAATTATTTTAGGAGAGAAAATTTAACATATGCAATTGGATAGACTAGTATGGTAATCTAACAGGGCAAAAATGGAACACTTACTAGGGAAAACTGATGTTTGTCCAAGCCCTCATTTTCTCATCTTTGAAAAGAAAGTATTAATAGCTACTCTGTTCTCATTAGAGGGCTGCTTACTGGCTTCTTATGTATTAAGTATCTGAAACCTTTATTTATGCTCCTGGGAGTCCACGCATGAATACCTCTTACTTTGTACAGGTCATAAAAACTCAGCCTACATCCTTTACCTTTTTGAATCAGCTTCTACTTTTCTGTTTCTAAATGCCTTTTCATGAGATAACATAGAGGTAAGAAATGAATGAGGCAACTACCACCTGTAGGGCTTGTGAAACAATGGGAAAGGTTTAGGATTATTGGGACTTTAAAGGGTGGAGTGCTTCCTAGTTGTTGGTCTTTAAGGATTTGAAAATTGCCTGCTTACCTTCACAGAATTGTTTTGCGAAAACTGTGTAACTTTATAGAAAGTCAAAAAAGAGCAAGAGTTGGAGTCAGCATGGAAAATTTTACAAAGGAGAAGAACTTGAAGTGGGAAAATTTATAAAGAGAGAATTAAGGATGGACAAGTAAGAGCAAAATCATGGCATTGGGGGTGTACATGATGCAGTGGAGATGGAAAGAGATGAATATGATTAAAATAAAATTGAGTGAACTGAGTGGAAACACATTAGGGAAGGGTTGAAAACCCCAATACCTTTCACATCTTGGGGTCCATGAACTATAAGAGATGTCCAAGAGGGAATATGGTTGGTCTAGATAACTTACATGTCTTAGTTTTACTGGCTTTATGAAACTTAACTAATCAGTCTAGAACTTAATAGTCTTAATAGGCTTAATAGTCTTAATAGGCTATGAAAGTATTAGTTGCTCAGGGATGTCTGACTCTTTGTGACCCCATGGACTGTAGGCTCCTCTGTCCATGGAATCTCTAGTCAAGAATACTGGAGTGGGTTGCATTTCCTTCTCCAGGGGATCTTCCCAACCCAGGGGTAAAATCCAGGTCTCCCACATTGTGGGCAGATTATTTACCATCTGAGCCACCAGGGAAGCCTGTTAATAGGCTATACAGAAGACTGGCCATTCACTGGGAAGAACCCGTGGTGCAGCACAAGGGATTCTGGTTTAGGGAATTTCAAATTTTGCTTTATCTATGTCACTAATGGTGGAAGTATAAAGTTTCATATTTTGCTAGTCTCCTTTTCTCCAATAAATAAATGATTATCACTTTGATTAGATAAAAATCCAAACAAAAAGTTCACTGAAATGACCACATAGAGGACATCTGTATGTTTAAGAGGTAGCTTCTAATTATTAAATAGTCAGACTTAATTATTTAAAGGGTTTTCATGGTGGCTTAGTTGGTAAAGAATCCACCTGCAATAAAGGAGACTCTTTTATGAGTTCTTTTGATCACTTGGTCAGGAAGATCCTCTGGAGAAGGAAATGGCAACCCACTCCGGTATTCCTGCCTGGGAAATTCCATGGATAGAGGAGCCTGGTGGGCTACAGTCCTAAATTATAACTCCACATCCCAGCTACCTCACCAACTAGAGAGGATACGTGGCCTAAAAGTAGCTGCAGGTGTTATAAAGATCACACATGCTTGGTTCCTCTGTCAGTGCATTCAGAGTCGAGTCTGAGAAGCCTAAGGGGCTCAGTGGCTAAAGAAGGATGCTTTTCTATGCATCCTTAAATGAATCCCTTTTAAATATAGTATATCTAGTGAGCAATGTTATTGCTCATATAATTCATAAGTTTAAACATCAACTGTATAAATCAAAGTCCCTTAAACATTTAGATATTAAATATAAAATTTGTCAGATCTCAAAACAATTCAATAAAGTCACAAATCTAGCATATCAAATTATTTTAAATGCTCAAAATACCTTATTTACACAAAAGATTACAGTTATTAAAAAATATTAGCATATCTGCTTCAAAACGTTAAACCCTGTGGGTCTGTCTCTACTATCTACTCATACAATTTTATATATTCCTGGGGTTATGGTGTTATTCATTTATGCACAGTAATTTTATCAGCCTGAAAATCAAACATTATAAAGTAGTTGATATTTCAGATTTTATTTCATTAACCTATTCATTCTTCATTGTGTCAAGGGATCTGGTTACATCTAGTAGATTGAAACCTAAGTCAGTGTTTATTGGGCTGGGCCTCTTCTCAGATGAAAATTTACGCATTGGGCGTTGTACTTTCCAAGTTTACACTTTAGAGTGTGGTACTGATTAAGCTTTGCTTCCATGCCATTTGATATATTGGTTACAGAGTGATCCACCTCCAATTCTTTTTACTTGAATGTGCCCTGTTATCACTGCATGATTAGTAGGATATCCAGAAGTTTCATGCCTCAGGAGATTAGGGACTGAGTTTATATACACAACTTTCCATTAGGGTTATGCAGATCATCTCTCATTTTATCACAGGTTATTGGATTCTATGTGACTTAGTGTTCTCTGAAATCACCCCTTTTGTTAAAATATATAAAAATACATACAATATTTTTAAAATATGACATGTATTTAAATGAAGTCACCATTTCCCTAATTATAAGCCTAATTAAATACTTATCATGGTTTAGTGTACTTGCTCTACCTAAACTTTCACACTCGAAATTTTATTTTAAAATTTATATACTCAATTACAGTCTCATGTTTTTTCATATATGCAATTCAATTTTATTAATCATAACTATTTTTAGGTATACAAATTATTACAGCATATCTATCAGAAACCACATTTAGTTAAATCCTTTGCCTTTTAAGATACCACTCAGAAAATTTTAAAAGCATCTTTGACTTCTGGCAACAAGCTATTTTATCTCAATTTTTCCCCCTATTTCAATGAATGAGATCATATCCAAAAAGTCTCAATTCCTTTGAATGGAATATACTTTAAAAGATCAACTTCAGGATACTATAAAAACGTACTCTATACTCCATATGCCAAACATTACTGAGAGTTCTAGAAAACAGTGATCATTAAGATTATGAGTTCATACTGATTTTCTAGTTTAGCCACAAAATTAGTATTATTTTTCAAAAACTAATTCTAACATGAATATACACTTCAGCATGGCTAGGTGAAAATTCACCGTGTTCTCTTTGTTATCTTCTAGGCTCAGAATACTGCTTTTGCCAGCATACTGTCAACAAAGCCATCCCACTAGGACTGATTCCCAGTCACTAAGCTCATAATCTCATATAAAAATCAAAGTAAAGAAGTCAGTATGAATGGGCACTTACCCATGCAGACAGACATAAGAACAGAAGCTAGAGCAAAGCAGAAGGCTGTTTGGTGAGTATGCAATCAAAATGAGCATAAAGAGTTCTCTTAGATCTTTCAGGACAACATGTATTCATGAACCCACAGCAGAGCAGGTTGTACCAATTGAAGTACCATATAGATAAGTGCATGGAAGTAAGACTACAAACTTTTAGACTCATCTAAAATGAGTACTGCCGAAATTATCAGAGGAAGCAAGAGTCAGTAGTCAAGAGGAGCTGATATATACTTGATAATGTTAACAATGAGAAATGTGTAAAAGGGAAAAAAAAGTACAGATAACCACCAAGGATCAACTACATAGCACAGGGGACTATACTCAGTATTTTATAATAACCTATAAGGAAAAATAATCTGAAAAAACAGATATGCTTGTATAACTCAGTCACTTTGCTTTACACTTGAAAGTAACACAATATGGTAAATCAACTCTAATTTAATAACAAAACAGGAAGAGAGACAAGACGGCAAAATGTGATTCAACAATTCCTCTATAACCTGGCCCCGACACAAGAAACATGTTTATCCTAGCACTTAGGGAAAAAGTCCTTAAATGAGTCTGCATGATCAAGAAGAAATCTAGTGATAGGGTACATGTGAATGGAATCTTAAAGATCTTGGAGTTTATCATATTTGGCTGAAAGCATGCCACCCACTTAAAAAATCCAGAGAGAATAAAAACAGACATGTTCTGGACAAGTCACATCTATTAAAAAGTCCCATCATTATTGTTTTTTTCATTTCAGACGCAAGAGGTTACCACAACAATAAAATTGACATTTAGGGGAAAACTGAAAGATATGGAGGTTGCTAAACTGTGACCAAGAAGTAGATAGGCCCGTTTAATATCATTTTTAAATTATTTATTCAATGATTAAGATAATTATCAATGATCACTTTTTCGTTTGTTCATTGGCATGTATTCACTTGTATAAATAAGGCATGAGGTATTTCTTTAATGAGCTCACAAGCTGGGAAGGATGAACTCAATGATGAGTGCTCCATCACAGGTTGGATAACAGGAGAAAGGCACAGACATATACCTACCTTGTAAAAAGAACGGATAAATCACTAAAAATGGTAAAGAAGTTAGAGCAAGTTTCACAGAACAGTGGATATTTGATTTGAACTTGAAAGGAAAATTACGAGTTAGCCAGTAAGGCAAGAAGGAAGGAGAATTCAGAGATGGAAACAAACTGTGGCACAGCTGAGTGAATGTAAATTTTGATTTGAATGAGTAGCTCTGTGTATAGAAACAGGGAGAGGAAGCTGCAGAAAAGACAGGAGTAAGGGTTAGGAGACCTAGCTGTGTACTGATGATCAGTAGTTAAAAACTATCCCAACTTCTAAACTTTCCAGTGATACAGACCATAGAGCCAAGACAAAAGTACCAAATATTTACACAGTGTTCACCTCATGGATGACAGAGAGGTGTCGACGTGTCATAACTTTATCTGTTAGATGAAGCAACTGTTGCCCAGATTCAAGGGAGATATTCAACTCGGTATCGTGAAAGGGTGACCTGTAAAAATTGTTCAGATCATCTGAGACTAGGGCCTAGAACTAGGGCCTCTTGACTACTAGTGTACCCTCCACCACTGCCTGAGGGTTCTTGAGAGTTTAGAATAATTATTTTATTTTTTCATACAAACTTAAAGATTTCTTGTTCTAGTTTTTTGAAAAATGCCATTGGTAATTTGACAGGGACTGCGCTGAGTCTGTAGATTGCCTTGCAATCCCTGTCAATTACCAATGGCATTTTTCACAGAACTAGAACAAAACAATTTTAAATCTGTATGGAAACACAAAAACTCTGAATAGCCAAAGCAATCCTGAGGAAAAGAGCTTGAGGAATTAGGCTTCCTAACTTCATATGATACTACAGTCATCAAAACAGTATGATACTAGCACAAAACAGAAATATAGATCATGGAACAGGTTAGAAAGCTCAGAAATAAGCCCACGCACCTATGGTCAATTATGGTCAATTAATCTATGACAAAGGAGGCAAAAATAGACAATGGAAAAAAGAGTCTCTTCAAAAAGTATTGCTAGGAAAATTGGACAGATACATATAAAAAACATATAATTAGAACATTCTTTAGCACCATACAAAAACTAAAAATGCATAAAATACCAAAATATAAGGCCGAACACTCTGTCACATAAATCACAGCAGTATCTTTTTTGATCCACCTCCTAGACTAATGATAATAAAAGCAAAAATAAACAAACTGGGCCAAATTAAACTTAAAATCTTCTTCACAGCAAAGGAATCATGAACAAAACAAAAAGACCACCCATGGAATGGAAGAAAATAATTGCAAATAAAGGTACTGACAAGGGATTAATCTCCAAAATATATAAACAGCACATGAAGCTCTATATCAAAAAACAAACATCCCAGTTAAAATGTGGCTGGAAGATCTAAATAGACATTTCTTCAAAAAAGACATACAGATGGCCAATAGGCAAATTAAAAGATGTCCAACATTGCTAAATATTAGAGATAAGCAAATCAAAATGACAGTGAGTTATCAGCTCACATCAGTCAGAATGGCCATCATCAAAAGGTGTAAAAACAATAAAGGAGAGGATGTGGAGAAAAGGTAGCCCTCCTACACTGTTGGTGGGAATGTAAATTGGTACAACGACTACAAGAAACAGTACAGAGGCTCCTCGAAAAATTAAAAATAGAGCTACCATATGATCCAGCAGTCACATTCCTAGGCATATACTCTGTGAAAACCATAATTCAAAACAATACATGTAGCCAGTGTCCTTTGCAGCACTATTTACAATGGCCAGGATATGGAAGCAACCAAGATGTCCATCCACAGAGGAATGCATAAAGAAGACATGGTACATATACACAATGGAGTATTAGTCATAAAAAATGAAACAATGCCATTCACAGCAACATGGCTAGACCTAGAGATTATCATACTGATTGAAGTAGTCAGACAGAGAAACAAAACTGTCATACGCTATCACTCACACGTGGAATCTAATTTTTTAAGTGATACAAATGAACTTTTTTACTAAACAGAAAGAGCCTTACAGTTATCAAAACAAACTTATGGTTACCAAAGGGAAATGTGAAGGGGAGGCATAAATCAGGAACTTGGAATGAACACACACACACTACTAAATATAAGATAGATAACCAACAAGGACCTACTGTATATCACAGGAAATGCTCATCAATATTCTGTGATAACCTACATAGGTTATCTGAAAAACAATCTGAAAAAGAATGAATATATGTATATATGTATAACTGGGTCACCTTACTGTACACCTGAAACACAGCATTGTAAATCAATATGTGAAGTTCACCCTTATTGCTGAGAGAGTCAATTCCTAGGCAGATTGATAAGAAGTCCAGGGGTCCCCAAGGAGAGAGGGGTCTAGAATTCTCAAGGAGGAAGAAAGGACAAACTTTTTTTCCCCCTCTACATTCCTTAGGTTTATATAACAATAATGTATCCTGCTTGAGTCAATATCTGGGAAAAAACCTTCTGGCTAATCCTGTTATCTTGAAATGTAAATTATGGGAGTAGGTCTAGTGAGGTCTTTACAACCTCCAGACATTCTTTTGACTCATTGTAATAACTAATCCGAGAGTATATAACTCCACTGCCAACACTAGCAAGGGGGTACTCTTTCTGCCCCCTTCTGATGTCTATGTCAGAAGCTTTCTCTATCCCTTTTATACTTTGAAAGTGAAAGTGAAGTGGCTCAGTCATGTCCTACTCTTTGCGACCCCATGGACTGTAGCCCACCAGGCTCCTCCGTCCATGGGATTTTCCAGGCAAGAGTACTGGAGTGGGTTGCCATTTCCCTCTTATACTTTAATAAAACTCTATTGCACAAAAGCTCTGAGCAATCAAGCCTCGTCTCTGGCCCCAGATTGAATTCTTCTCCTCCAGAGGCCAAGAATCCTGGCATCTTTTCATGGTTTGGCAACAAGCTTTCATTGCTTCCCACTGTTATTAGTCAAGCATCTGTTTGCAACATTCCAGGATTAAGCCTCTCTGATTTTCCCATCTGCATGTACAGCACTTACTGTTTGAGTCACCTGTAAATCAAACAACTAAATATCATTTATATGTGTGTGTGTGTGTGTGTGTGTGTGTATGACTGTTTAAAAACACTAAAAGTGTAGCTTAGAAATGGACCTTGGTAAAGCTTCATTTCATCCTTTTTTTTCTTCTTAGATTCTTAAACGTTCTGCCTATGCTGTCACAGCTGGGAGCAGCAAGAAGTCTGAGAAAGTGGATTTGAACATCCCATAGTTGGCTCAGTCTTTAGGTAGACCACATCCGTGTTACCTGTATGTCCCAATGGATAACTTTGGCATATATGTGTCTTAGTCAATTCAGGCCACTGTAATAGAAAGTATCAAAAAGACTTGGTGGCTTATAAATAACAACGTTTTGCTCACAAATCTGGAGGCTAGTAAGTCCAACACGAAGTCAGTGGCAGATTCAGTGTCTAGTGCTGGCATACTTCCTGACTTATAAATGACTATTTTCACTGTACTCTATGGCAGAAGGGAAGAGGGGTCTCTTGGGTAAGGGTACTAATCCCATTCATGAGTGCTTCACTCTTATTACTTAATTACCCCAAAGGTCTCACCTCCTAATGCCATCAGAAGGTTGATTATTGGGGTTATTTTTCACCACATGAATTCTGAAAAGACATAAACATTCAGTTTATAGCATGTGGAAAACAGTTCTCCACTCAAGAGCATAATGGGAGAGAGTGACCACGACAGTGGAGCAGGAAGGCCCTGAGCTCACCTCCTCTCATGAGCACACAAAAATTACAACTATCTGCAAAGCAGCAATTGATAAAAACAGAACAAAACTGGAACTACCAGAAAAGATTTTCTACAACTCAAGACGTAAACAAGGAACCACAATGAGACAGGTAGGAGAGGCAGACTTGTAATAGAATCAAATTCCTTATGTCCCAGATGGGTAACCCACAAACAGGAGAACAGTAATACCGCAGAGGTTCTTGCACAGGAGTGAGAGTTCTAAACCCCACATCAGGCTCTCAAGCCCTAGGGTCCAGCATCTGCAAGATGAGTCCCCAGAGATTTGGCTTTGAAGGCTAATGGGGCTTAACTGTAGGGGCCTCAGAATGGTGGGGGGAGGTGGGTGGAGACTTCACTCTTAAGTAACTCACACAAAACCTCACGTGTATCGGAATCCAGGACAAAGTAGTACTCTGATAGGACTGTAGGCCATATCCACCAGTTGGTCTTAGAGAGTCTCCTGAAGAAGCAGGGGGCAGCTGTGGCTGGTGTCAGACATTCAACCTTGTGAAGGCTGCTGTTGGCAGGTGACATCTGAGCTCATTAGCTCCAGACCCGGCACTACCCAACAGCCTGCAAGCGACAGTGCTGGGACACTTCAGGCCAAATAATACACTGGGCAGGGGTATAGCCCTACCCCTTACCCATCAGCAGACAGGCTGCCTAAAGAGCCCAGCTGTCTCTGGGCTTGGACTCACTCAGACATAGCCTAGCCCACCAGAGTGCCAAGACCTAGCTTCACCCACTTGTAGACAGGCACAGGCCCTTCCCACCAGGAAGTCTAAATAAGCCTCTAGACAAACCTTACCCAGTAGGCGGCAGATAGCAGAAGCAAGGAAACTATGGTCCCACAGTTCAGGCCAGACACTACCCTGGGACCAGCTGGGCTCCGCCCTAACAGGACAATGCAATCTTTGGGACACCCAGACTTCATACCCAACTGTGACAGGAGCTGCCCCCTACCACAATGATCTGAAACAAGCTCTGGGATCCCTGGGTCCTCAGCCAGATTCTAAGAACCAGCTCTCCGTGCCAGTAGAGTAGCACTAACCTCAGTTTCTTACTCCAGTAGGTAGGCAGTAGGTGGGCAACAGCCCCCGAGTCGTCAGGATCCTGACTCTACCTACCAGTGAGCCAGCACTAATCTCAGGAACCCCTAAGATTGGGCATCCAGCCACCTTAGGACAGGCCCACTGGACAGCAGCCAGCAGCATGCATAAAAGTAAGGGTGTGGCAACCAGCCCGGGTCCTGACTATGCAGACAAGCCTACCAAGCCACCTACAGTCAGCCCACCACAGCCCACGACCCTTGCAGCTCTCTTAGGGGGAACCCCTAGAGCATATAGTTTAGGTGATGAGAGGGGAATACACCGCTGGGGTACACAGGATACCTCCTACAGAGTGCCACTTCTCCAAGGTTGAGAATGTAAATAATCTACCACAGGTATGAAAATACAAATAAAAATACAAATACAAGTAACTTAGACAAAATGAGGAAGTAGAGGAATATTTTCCAGATGAAAGAATAAGATTAAAAACCCAGAAGAAGAACTAAGTCAAGTGGAGATAGGCAATCTATCCAGAGTTCAAAGTAATGATCTTAAAGAAGATCAGAGAACTGGGAAAAGTATGGATGCACACAGTAAGAAGTTTTTAACAAAGAGTTAGAAAATATAAAGAATGGCAAAACATAAAAAAATGCAGTAACTGAAATGAAAAATATACTAGAAAGAATCAATAGCAGACTAAGTGAGTCAGAAGAATAGATCAGTGAGCTGGAACACAGTAGTGGAAAATCACTGCCACTGAGCAGAAAAAAAAATCAAATCAGGACAGAGACCTGTGGTACAATGTCAAGCCAAATAATATTTGCATTAGAGGGGACCCAGAAGGAGAAGAGAAAGAGAAAGGGCCTGAGAAAATATCTGAAGAGATAGTAGCTGAAACTTCCCTAACCTGGAAAAGAAGAGAGTCATCCAAATTCAGAAAGTATGGAGTCCCATACTGGATTAGCCTAAAGAGGAATTCACCAAGTCACACTGTAATCAAAATGACAAAAATAAAAATACTAAAAGCATTAAGGAAAAAGCAACAAATAACATACAAAGGAAATCCCATAAGACTATCAGCTAATTTTTCAGCAGAAAGTCTGCAGGACAGAAGGGAGTGGCATGATATATTTAAAGAGATAAAAGGGAAAAACTTGCAACTAAGAATACTTGCAACTTTCCTGGCAGTCCAGTGGTTAAGAATCCATGCTTCCACCACAGAGGGCACATGTTTGATCCCTGGTTGGGGAACTAAGATCTTACATGTCATGAGGTGTCACCAAAAAATTAAAAAGAAAGAGTACATTCTAGATTTTAGCTATTATGATTGATGCTACTATGAACAATCATGTCAAATTTGTGTGGAAGTATGATATCAGAAGAACTAAAGAGCCTCTTGATGAAAGTGAAAGAGGAGAGTAAAAAATTGGCTGAAAGTTCAACATTCAGAAAACTAAGATCATGGCATCTGGTCCCATAATTTCATGGCAAATAGATGGGGAAACAGTAGAAACAGTGACAGACTTTATTTTGGGGGGCTCCAAAATCACTGCAATGGTGACTGCAGACAATGAAATTAAAAGATGCTTGCTCCTTGGAAGAAAAGAGATGACAAACCATGACAGTGTATTAAAAAGCAGAGACATTACTTTGCCAACCAAGGTCCTTATGGTCAAAGCTATGGTTTTTCCAGTAGTCATGTATGGATGTGAGAGTTGAACTATAAAGGAAGCTGAGTGATGAAGAATCGATGCTTTTGAACTGTGCTGTTGGAGAAGACTCTTGAGAGTCTCTTGGACAGCAAAGAGATCCAACCAGTCCATCCTAAAGGAAATCAGTCCTGAATGTTCATTGGAAGGACTGATGATGAAGCTGAAGCTCCAATACTTTGGCCCCTGATGCAAAGAACCAGTGATTGGAAAAGACCCTGATGCTGGGGAAATTGGAAAGCAGGAGGAGAAGAGGAAAACAGAAGATGAGATGATTGGATGGCATCACCAACTTAATGGACATGAGTTTGAGCAAGCTCTGGGAGATGGTGAAGGACAGGGAAGCCTGGCATGGTGCACTCCATGGGGTGGCAAAGAGTCAAACATGATACATGGCAAAAAGTCAGACATGACAGAGCAACTGAACAACAACAACAAAGTCAATCACGTTTAGAATTTTTGGTCGACAAGACAAAGCTTTGCAACAAGAAAATCCAAAATTAAATTGTGGTTCTACTTCTGGAAAGCTTTTATCCTTATGTAAGTCATTTAACCTTCCTGGACTCTGCTGCCTGGTAAAGTTATTAGAATAATAACAGTCATTCTTCAAAGTATTTCTGAAAGTAAAACCAAGCTTTTGATGGTTGCAGTACTATGTGAATATACTAACATCCACTGCGTTGTACACTTTAAATGGGCAAATTGTATTTTATGTGAACTATATTTCAATAAAGTACTTTAAGAAATGAAGCCACATGTGTTCCTCATGGTTGCTTTTAAGCAGTGCACACTGTATTCATTACCCACGGTGCACACTGGAGGAAACAGATAAGAGGAGGTAAAAAGTCTCCCCTATCTGAAACCTAAGCCTGGCTTCTCCTCTTTCCACTAAATTTCTGTTCTACTCAACTCTTTACATATTTTAAGAAATGTAGGAATGCATACTTAGCTAGATAAATTTTTGTTTAGCTACAGAATGGCAAAATAGGTCACAGCTATAATTTTATTCTTCCAAAGTGCCAATCTAAACTATGTAAGAGTTTTGTGGCTGAACTTTCTTCAGTGATTATGAATTGCTACCCTCCCTGGGCTTCCCAGGTGGTGCTAGTAAAGAATAATCTGCTTTGCAGGAGACACAGAGATGCTGGTTTGATTTCTGGGTTGGAACGATCCTCTGGAATAAGAAATGGAAACCCACTCTACCATTCTTGCCTGGAAAATTCCACGGGCAGAGGAACCTGGTGAGCTACAATCCATGGGGCCGCACAGAGTCAGACACAACGGAGCACACACTCTCTTCCCTAGCAGTGTACCTGGGACAGACTGTGTTGTGCTCAGTGGCCCTCTTTTCAACCTCACAACCTAGCCCTCTCCAAAGCTGACACTGTACAAATAACACTGAATTACACATGGTTCCCTTGATTCAACATCTGGTTTCATATCTCTAGGCTCTGATGCTGGCTATTCTTTTCTTCAGAAATAGCTTCCCAGGTTGTCCTACAGTCTTGAGCACCAAGATGGAACATCTCTTCCTGGTAAATTATCTTAGAGGTAATGTATATAATGGTTATGGGATAGAGGTTTGAATACAAACAGATAATGGTCCCCATTACTTACTAGTTGTACAAACAAGGGCTTATTATCACTTCTCTTGATCATTTATAAAAATGGAAAGAGTTCCTAATATATAGGATATAGTTAGGTTTATGAAATAATGACTACACTAAAGCCTTTGACAATGTAGATCACAACAAACGGTGGAAAATTCTTGAAGAGATGGGAATACCTGACCACCTGGCATGCCTCCTGAGAGAGGCATGTACATAATGAGAAATGCCAGGCTGAATGAGTCACAAAATGGAATCAAGATTGCCGAGAGAAACAACCTCAGATAGGCAGATAATACCACTCTAATGACAGAAAGAGAAGAATGAAAGAGCCTCTTGATGAAAGTGAAAGAGGAGCATGAAAGAGCTGACTTAAAACTCAACATTCAAAACAGTAAGGTCATGGCAACTGGTTCCATTACTTCATGGCAAATAGATGGGGAAAAATGGAAACAGTGGCAGATTTTATTTTCTTGAGCTTCGAAAATCACTGCAGATGGTGACTGCAGCTATGAAATTAAAAGGTACTTAATCCTTGGAAGGAAAGCTATGACAAACCTAAACAGCATCTTAAAAAGCAGAGACATTGATTTGCCAACAAAGGTCTTATACATATAGTCAAACCTATTGTTTTT
>ML661325.1:11686589-11703631 GCA_007570785.1 Antilocapra americana | reverse complement strand
GTCATGTACAGATGTGAGAGTTGGACCATAAAGAAAGCCGAACACCAAAGAACTGATGCTTTTGAACTGTTATGCTGGAGCAGACTCTTGAGAGTCCCTAGAATAGCAAGCAGATGAAACCAGTCAACACTAAAGGAAATCAATACTTTCCAGTATTTATTGGAAAGATTTATGCTGAAGGTGAAGCTCCAATACTTTGGCCACCTTATACAGAAAGTCGACTCATTGGAAAAGACCCTGCTGCTAGGGAAGATTGAGGACAGGGGGAGAAAGGAACAACAGAGGATGAGATAGTTGGATGGCATCACCATCTTGATGGACAGGAGTTTGAGCAATCTCAGGGAGATAGTGAAGGACAGGGAAGCCTGACAAGCTACAGTCCATGGGGTTACAAAGAGTCAGACATGACTTAGTGACTGAACAACAACAACAATGCCTGTAAAGGACTCTACATCATATTAAACATCCATTATTAAAAATAAACCATTGTTTTTGATATTCTAAGAAAAGTTATTTATTTTAATTTAATTCATCTCATTTCTCAATTACCTAATCTTCTATTTAATCTATCATACATTATTGGAACTATCAATTCTATCCCCATAATAAAATATGAGTTATTTGAAAAGCAAGACTATGTCTTTTTGAGTTGTATATCCCAAAAACCCACCATAGAACCTGGGACATAGTTGAATATCAATAAATTTACTGAATTGATAATTAAACGGACAAAGTAAAAGATTCCAAAGTCAGAGTTAATTAGATTTTGTTTGAATCACAGTTGTACTTACTAGTGTGGTCATTTATTCAACTTCTCTAAATTTCAGTCTCCTTACTTAAAATGAAAATTAAGACAATGATACTTAATGTGGCTATTGTATCCTTTCCAAGATATAGATTCTAAATATGGGATATGTTTTGTGGATTGTATTGCTCTGCACAAATAATTCATTTTAATTTTTTAATATTTTATTTGATGATCTTTTCTGTTTTCAATACTTTTTCTAGAGCTATAGACTGTTCAGTTGAATTTTATAAAAATATTGTCATTTTAGAGTAAAAATATGAGAATGTACAATTAAGAGGAAGAAAAAGTCCAGCAACTTTTCTTGGCCTGGAGAGATTTTGCATGTCACAGAACCTGTCAGAGGTGTTGGTTAAATTCTGAAATCTGTAAGCATAGAGGTAGTTGGTTCTCACAGGGGATTCTTTAACACACCTGCCTAAAAAAAGGCTTGTTCCACAAGCTCCCTGTCACATTTACTTTCAATTACTCTGGTTCCTCCAGGGCCTCTATTCAAACTTTTGGAATTTTTGAACCAAAGTGCCGGTATTATCTCAGCCCTAATTTTGTGTACATTTGTGGGCTACTATTACCCTAATAGCTTTAGTCCTGACTCTGTATTCATCCTGGATGAGTCAGAATCCAGAAAGTTTCTTTTTAGCATCTGAGATCTATTTCATGAGATTCCATTTATTTTCCAATTGTGCGGCTATTTCAGGGATTTGTCCAATTTAAGACATCTGTTATGATTCATGAAAATAATTACAGGGCTAAAGGCAGATGAAAATAGGTTATAGCCCATAGAAGGGGAAGTAAAAAAAAATTAAACATGTGTTAAGTGCTAAGTATTGTGTTATATATTTTCATAATTTCATTTATCCCTCACAGTAGCTCTAAAGAAAGCCAAGAACTTTGTTCTTTTGACAAAGAAATTAAGCTCAGAGATTTTAAGAAACCGGTCCAAAACTATATATTAAATCAGAGGCAAGGTTGGAATTCAGACCTATCTGAATACAGAGTCTAAACTCTTTAAATGCATTAGTCTTCCTCAACTTCTATAGGGTCTAACTCACTGAAGTATTTCATACAGCCTCTCAGTTTAGTTGATGATTTGCTACTTGGTTAGATACAACAGTTTGGTCTTCATAAGTATTTATATTCTTATTTAAGAAAGTAAAATAAAATGGGTATATATATATATATGGCTGTGTGTGTGTGTGTATATATAAAATCTCCCTTATATTCTTCAGGGATTGCTCAATTCTATCACACATATATTCATCAAGATCTAACAGTCAATTTGACTTGCCCAAGGAGAATAACACGTCTGCATTAAGCATGTTTCTTACTAATGCAGACTTCATTCCTCAGAAAATAAGCCCCTTAGGTAAATAAGCTGCCTTGCCTTGATTAGGGAAAAACTACACTTTGTGACTTAAAGTTGACGTCTCTTGCCTAAACTCTTAGTTTTGACAATAGTCATTTAGAAAGAAATGCATTCATTAGCATAAAGAAGCCAAGGTTTCCTGGGAAGTGAAAGATCAACTATCTTTCCCCAAAGTATTTTTCTCTTACTTTATTAGGTGGATATTTTGAGGACTTCATCATCCCAATTCAGTCTGAAACTGAGCAGCTCTAGGCTAGCTCCTGAATCTCTAAAACTCTGAATCATTAAGGTAATGACTAATAAGTACTTTCTGTAAAGGACCAAATAGTAATATTTTAGGATTTGAGGGTCAGACAATCTGTCATAATGACTAAACTCTCTCCTTAGCTGGAAAGCATAGAAAATCTGTAACAAATAGCATTTTCTAGTGAAGCTTTATCAACATTAAAATATGAATGTCATCATTTAATCCTCAAGTTATTCTCATTTTGATATTTTTTCAACTACTTAAAAAGATAAAACCCTTTTTTAGGTCATCAGTCATCTAAAAGCAGGTGATAAAAGAAATTGGCCTTTGACACCCTGACTTAAAGAATGGCAGAACCACATGATATAAGTATTAATAGTTTGGGTACCAGAATTACCATGAAAAATTTCAAACCTGAATGCCTCTATAAGCCTTCCTCAAAAAAGAATAAATATCTCAAATAAACAACCTAACCTACCACTTAGAATAATTAGAAAACAACAACAAACAAAGCCTAATGTCAGAAGGAAGGAAATGATAAAGATCAGAGAGGAAATAAAATTGAGATTAAAAAGCAATTTAGAAACCAATAAATCAACAGCTGTTTTTTTCAAAGGATAAACAAAACCTCTAGCTAGGCTCACCAAGAAGAGAACCCACATAAAGTAAGAAATAAAAGAGGAGAATAAGAACTGATACTGCTGAAATACAAAAAATCATGAGAGTACTATGAATATTTATATACCAACAGATTGGACAATCTAGAAGAAATTGACGAGTATCTAGAAAAATACAGGTCATCAAAACTGAATCAAGAAGAAATCATTTGACTAGATCAATCACTACAAGAGAAACAGAACCTCTAATAATAATAAAACCTCCCAGCAAACAGAAATCCAAGGCCAAATGACTTCACTGGTGAATTCTACCAAACATACAAAGAACTTGAATCAACCCTTGTTAAACTCCTCCAAAAGACTGAGAAGGAGAGAACACTCCAGAAGTCATTCTATGAAACCACCATCATGCTGATACCAAAGCCAGACAATGACACTACCAAAAGAGAAAGTTGCAAGTTAATGTCTTTGATAAATGTAGAAAATATTAGCAAACCAAATACAACAAATAAAATGGATCATACATCACGATCATGTTGAATCCATCCCAGAGTCACAGAGGTGATTCAACGTGTGCCAAGTAACCTGATGCACCTCATTAACAAGAGACAAGAACTGCATGATCACCTCAATAAATACCGAAAAAGGATTCGATAAAATTCAACATCCATTCATGATAAAAACTCTTACCAAAGTGGGTATAGAGGGCACATATCTCAACATAATAAAAGCTATTTATAACAAACCCACGGCCAATACAATACTCAACAGTGAAAAACTGAAAGCATTCAAGCTGGAACAAGACAAAGAGGCCCACTTTTGCCACATCTATTCTACATAATATTGGAAGTCCTAGCCACAACATTCAGACAAGACAAAGAAAACATATCTAAATTGGAAGAGAAGAGGTGATATTGTCATTATATGCAGATGACATGACACAGAAAACCCTAAAGACTCCACACAAAAACTACTAGAACTGATAAATGAATTCACCAAGGTAGCAGGATACCAGATTAACATACAGAAACTGGTTGCATTTCTTTATAATACAATAATATATCAGAAAGGGAAATAAAAATTCCTTTAACATCATATCAAGGAATAAAATACATAGAATAAATCTGACCAAGGAGGTGAAGTGTTAACTACTCAAGACTATAAACCATTGATAAAGGAAATTGAAGATAATCCAAAGAAATGGAAAGATATCTCATGCTCTTGGATTGGAAGAATTAATATTAGAATGGCCATATTACCCAAAGATATCTACAGACTTAATGCCATCTCTATCAAATTATATATCAATACTTTGACATAAACATTAAAAATTCCTAGAAGAAAACAGACAAAACATTCTGTGACATAAATTGTAGCAATGTTTTCTTAAATAAGTCTCCCAATAAAATAGAAATAAAAGCAAAAATTTTTTAAATGGGACATTATTAAACTTACAAACTTCTACATATCAAAGGAAATCATAAACAATATGAAAAGACAACTTATGGAATGAAAAAATATTTGCAAACAATGTAACTGACAATGGCTTAATTATATACAAACAGCTCACAGTTCAGTATCAAACAAAACAAGAACAAACACACAAAATTCCAACAAAATAGGAATCCAGTCAAAAAATTCACAGAAGACCTAAATGGACATTTCTCCAAAGACAACATGTAGATGACCAATAGGAACATGAAAATAAGCCCAACATCAATAATTATTATAGAAATGCAAATCAACATTACAATGAGGTATCACTTGAAACTGGTCAGAATGGCCATCATCAAAGTCTATAAGTAATCGCTGGGGAAGGTATGGAGAAAAGAGAACCCTCCTACATTGTTGGTGGGAATACAGCCCCTATGGGAAACAGTATGGAGGAGGTTCCTTAAAAAACTAAAAACAGAGAAAAGCTATTACCTAGCCATCCCACTCCATATATATACATCCAGAGGAAAGTATAATTTTTAAAGATACTGCACTCCAATATTCACCACAAGACTATTTATAATAGTCAAGACATGGAAGAAACATAAGTATCTATTGACAGATGAATGGATAAAGAAGATATGTACATTTACACAGTGAAATATTAATCAGCCATTAAAAGGAATGAAATAATGCCATTTGAAGCAACGTGGATAGTCCTAGAGATTACTTATTATGTAAGTCTGACAGAGAGACAAATATATGATATTGCCTATATGTGGAATCTGAAAATTATGATACAAATGATCTTATATACTAAACAGACTTACAGAGAAAACAAACTTATGGTTAGCAAAGGGGAAAGCAGAGGGAATGATTAAGGAGAAATGTGAGATTACAGATACAAACTACTATCTATAAACACAAAAATATATGTGGTATAATTTGCTGTACATCAGTAACTAACACAACATTTTAAATCAACTATACTTCAATAGGACTTCCCTGGTAACTCAGCTGGAAAAATCCGCCTGCAGTGCAGGAGATCCTGGTTCGATTACTGGGTTGGGCAGTTCCCCTGAAAGAAAGCACGGCAACCCACTCCAGTATTCTTGCCTGGAGAGTCCCCATAGACAGAGGAGCCTGGCAGGCTACAGTCCATGGGATCACAATGAGTTGGACATGACTGAGCAGCTAAGCACTTACCTCAATAAAAAATAACAGTATGGCACTGGATAAAGACAAATGTATTGATTAATGGAATAGAATAGAGAGCCCATAAATAAGACCCAAATGATCAACTGTTCAAATGATCTTTGTAAAGAGTACCAAGGCTACACATTGGGGAAAGGACAGTCTATATACAATTACAAAAGAATGATACTGGATCTTTACTGGATAAAAATGTTCACTCAAAATGGATGAGACCTAAATGTAATAATGGCACAGACTGTAAAGAATCTGCCTGCAATGGAGGAGACCCAGGTTCAATCTCTGGGTCAGAAAGATCCCCTGGAGAAGGGAATGGCTACCCACTCCAGTATTCTTGCTTGGATAATTCCATGGACAGATGAGCCTGGAGGGCTACAGTCCAAGGGGTCACAAAGAGTTGGAAACAACTGAGTGACACTAAGACACAACTCTTAGAATATAAGAGAGGGGAGAGGCTTCCTGACATTAAATTCGACATTGATTTCTTGGATACAACACCTAAAGCACAGGCCATAAAACAAAGCAGACTAATGAGATTTTATCAAATTAAAAGCTGCACAGAAAGGGAAATGACAGAATAAAAATACAATTTATGACACTGTAGGAAATTTATAAGTTGTATATATGATAAGGGGTTAATATCCAGAACACATAAAGAACACTTACAACTGAACAACAACAAAATAATCTGATTGAAAAAATGGTCAAAAGACTTGATTAGACATTTCTTGAAAGAAGATATGGCCAATGAATATATGAAAAGATACTCGACAGTGTTGATCATTGGGAAAATGCATCTCAAAATCACAATGAGACAAAAACCTATACCCTTAAGATGGCCACTATGAAAGAAAGTAAGTGTTGACAAGGATGGAGAGAAACTGGAACCCTTGTATGGTGCTAGTGGGATTTTAAATGATGCAACCATTATGAGAAACAATACATATGTTCCTCCAAAAAATAAAACTGCTGCTGCTGCTGCTGCTAAATCGCTTTAGTTGTGTCTGACTGTACGACCCCATAGATAGCAGCTAGAACTACCATATGACAAAAAAAAAAAAATACTTTCCAGTATACATTCAAAAGAATTGAAAACATGATGTTGAAGATATATTTCCTTATCCATATTCAATCTAGTACGTGTAGTTACAAAAAGGTGACTATATTGGATCTATTTCTTTTACTCTAGGAGTGATAAGAAAGCCTTTTTCAGTGATCAATGCAAAGATATAGAGGAAAACAATAGAATGGGAAAGACGAGATCTCTTCAAGAAAATTAGAGATACCAAGGGAACATTTCATGCAAAGATGGGCACAATAAAGGACAGAAATGGTATAGACCTAACAGAAGCAAAAGATATTAAGAAGAGGTGTCAAGAATACACAGAAGAACTACACAGAAAAGATCTTCATGACTCGGGTAATCACAATGGTGTGATCACTCACCTAGAGTAAGACATGCACAGTCAAGTGGACCTTAGGAAGCATCACTAGGAACAAAGTGATGGTGGCGGTGATGGAATTCCAGTTGAGCTATTTAAAATCCTAAAAGAAGATGCTGTGAAAGTGCTGCACTCAATATGCCAGCAAATCTGGAGAACTCAGCAGTGGCCACAGGACTGGAAAAGGTCAGTTTTCATTCCAATCCCAGAGAAAGGCAATGCCAAACAATGCTCAAACTACCACACAATTGCACTCATCTCACACGCTAGCAAAGTAATCCTCAAAATTTTCCAAGCCAGGCTTCAGCAATATGTGAACCATGAACTTCCAGATGTTCAAGCTGGTTTTAGAGAAGGCAGAGGAACCAGAGATCAAATTGCCAATATCTGTTGGATCATCAAAAAAGCAAGAGAGTTTCAGAAAAACATCCAATTCTGCTTTATTGACTATGCCAAAGTTTTGACTGTGTGGACCACAACAAACTGGAAAATTCTGAAAGAGATGGGAATACGAGGCCACCTGAACTCCTTCCTGAGATATCTGTATTTAGGTCAAGAAGCAACAGTTAGAACTGGACATGGAACAACAGACCAGTTCCAAATCAGGAAAGGAGTACTCAAGACTGTATATTGTCATCCTGCTTATTTAACTTATATGCAGAGTACATCATGAGAAATGCTGGACTGAATGAAGCACAAGCTGGAATCAAGATTGCCAGGAGAAATAACCTCAGATATGCAGATTACACCACCTTTATGGCAGAAAGTGAAGAACTAAAGAGCCTCTTGGTGAAAGTGAAAGAGGAGAATGAAAAAGTTGGCTTAAAGTTCAACATTCAGAAAACTAAGATCATGGCCTGTGGTCCCATTACTTCATGGCAAATAGATGGGGAAACAGTGAGAGGCTATTTTTTTGGTCTCCAAAATCACTGCAGATGGGGACTGCAGCCATGAAATTTAAAGATGCTTGCTCCTTGGAAGATAAGTCATGACCAACCTAGACAGCATATTAAAAAGCAGAGATATGAGGGAGGTGGGAGGGGTTCCTAGAAGGGGAACACATGTATGCCCATGGCGGTCTCATGTCAATGTATGGCAAAACCAACACGATAATGTAAAGAAAAAATAAATAAATAAATAAATAAATTGGATTTGAAAAAAAAAAAACCTGAGATATTACTTTGCCAGCAAAGGTCTATATAGTCAAAGCTCTGGTGTTTCCAGTAGTCATGTATGGATTTGAGAGTTGGAATATAAAGAGAACTGAGTGCCAAAGAATTGATCCTTTTGAACTGTGGTGTTGAATAAGACTCTTTAGGGTCCCTTTAACAGCAAGGAGATTCAACCAGTCCATCCTAAAGGAAATCAGTCCTGAATATTCATTGAAGGGACTGATTCTGAAGCTGAAACTCTAATACTTTGGCCACCTGATGTGAAGAACTGACTCATTTGAAAAGACCCTGATGCTGGGAAAGATTGAAGGCGGGAGGAGCACAGGACAACAGAGGATGAGATGGTCAGATGGCATCACTGACTCAATGGACATGAGTTTGAGCAAGATCCAGGAACTAGTGATGGACAGGGAAGCCTGACGTGCACAGTCCATGGGGTCACAAAGAGTTGACATGACTGAATGACTTGACTGATGTTTTCTATTGTTTCTGCTACAAGTTAATCACTAAACAGATATTGCTTATAGATTATAGTATAAATAATGGCCCATCTCCGGGAACCCTACCTTCCATCCTGAGTGTTTAAGTAAAATACCTTTGTTTAAGCTCACAGGAAACATTATGACCAGACCCACCTAAGAATGGCTGCAGGAAAGAAGAAATTAACGTATCTCCTTGAGAGACTGGTGGGAACCAGAAAAACTTATCTCAAAAACTGTTACAACAATTTGAAATAATTTAAGGCCTTTTTAACTTCTTCTCCTCATCTCCCACTTCTTTGCTTTATAATAGAAAAAATAAGGAAAATGAAAGTGAAAGTCTCTCAGCAGTGTCCAACTCTTTGTCACCCCATGCACTATACCGTCCATGGAATTCTCCAGGCCAGAATACTGGAATGGGTAGCCTTTTCCATCTCCAGAGGATCTTCCCAACCTAGGTCTCCTGCACTGCAGGTGGAATTTTTACCAGCTGAGCCACAAGGGAAGCCCAAGAATACTGGAGTGGGTAGCCTATCCCTTCTCCAGCGGATCTTCATGACCCAGGAATCGAACCGAGGTCTCCTGCATTGCAGGCAGATCTTTACCAACTGAGCTATCAGGTAAGCCCTTTATAAGAGAAACTATCATCCAAACCCCCAGCAATATGGTTCTTGGCACACTGGTCCACCATTTTCTCATGTGGCTGACTTTCCAAATAAAGTTGTTTTACCTAGTTTATTGTGTAGGGAACATTAGGAGCTTGGACTCAGTAACACATGATTAATAATAACTGTGAGATGAAAGCAAAATAATTGTCCACCTATAGAAAAATGATTAAAGAATATATAGTATATCATACAATGGTATATTATTTAACTTTACAAAGTAAACTAGTCATATGCTACATTCATGAAGCTTGAGTCCATTATGCTAAGTGAAATAAGCCAGTCACAAAAAAGACAAATACTGCATGATTCTAATTTTATGAGGGTCTTAGAGAAATCAGATTCTCAGAAAGGGAAAGTATAATGGTTTCCAGGAGCTTGGGGAAGATAAAAAGGGAAGTTGTTCAATGGGTATAGAATTTCAGTTCTGCAACATGAAAAAATTCTAGAGACCTGTTATACAACAGTGTGCATATAGGAACACTACTGTACTGTACACTCAAAGTTAGTAAGATGTTACTTTTTATGACATGTGTATTTTAATCCCAATAAAAATAAACATTTTGAATCTAAAGAACCTAAAATTGTTTTGATACCAAACACTGAAACAAAGATTTCATTATTTTGTCTTTAAAAAGGTCAGGAGGAAAGCAATATAAACACAGAAAGAAAAATATATGATACACATAAACAAGGAAACAAGGGACAGCACACAGGAACTAATCATAATGTCCTTTTTGATAGTAATTGCATAAGACAAGAAATAAACACAAGCTCAAAGCAAACTGAGGCCAGTGCAGACAGACAGTGTCAATATGATCAAAAGACAGCCAAGTTGTGCAACAGGCTTAGTGAGCACCTGCTCCTAAGAGAATCTTTAAGAGGAAAGTCTCTAATAGAAAATAGGAAATGACAGATTAGATAATAAGCTTGACTGAGTGGAAAATTGTACCAAGAGGCTTTAGCACACATAGAAGGAGGACAAACAAAACAGGCAAGTAAATAAGAAGACAAGTACTTGCTTTCCCCCAAAACAAAAAGGAAATAACAATCAAATAAACTACATTGCTCAATTTATGAGTAATCCTCCATTAGGATAACCTTGTAAATACCACCTAGATGATATAAATTTAAAAAATTTTAATGATATTGGGACAATGAAGAGGGAAAACAAAAAGGATTCAGTTTTAAGAGAGATAAATTCACATTTACTTTAATAGGATTTCAAAAGATAATTTCTGAAGTCTGAGTGTATAAAGAATCCACCTACAATGCAGGAGATGCAGGTTCAATCCCTAGGTCAGGAAGATCTCTTGGAGGAGGGCATGGCAATCCACTCCAGTATTATTGCCTGAAAAAGCCCATGAACAGAGGAGCCTGGTGGGCTACAGTCCATGCGGTAGCAAAGAGTCAGACACAACTGAAGCAAATGAGCGCACACACAAGCACATTACTTGAGAAGAACGGAAAGAGCTTGACTTTGGCAGAGCTAATCAGAGTGTTAGGAAGACAGAGGTCCGAAAACAATTGTATATTTTATAACCATTTGCATCATTTGATTTACAAGTACATACTTTAGCTTTTTAGAAAGTTAATTTTAAACAGTTTGATCTGAAATTTTATGTAACCATTTAATGCATAAATTATTTCTAAAAAGTTATAGAACTTTATATATATAAATACTTCCTACAGTTAGGTACAAAATAATATATTCCAAGTTTCTAATCAAAATGTGAAAACTGTTGAGGTTTAATATCTAATTTTTTATAATATTTTCTGTTCCTATTAAAAAATCAAGTCCCATGTAGATGCCCTCAACCTCCTTCCAGTTTTCTCAAATATGTTACATAAATATTGCTTTTTTCTATGTGCCACAATGTGAACATGCTTGAGAAGCACTGTCCTAAATTATTCTTCGTCCAATTCTAGTGATTATAAAATTATAAAAGTATTTGCCACAGTTAGTAAATGTTGTTTTCCTAATCCTTTCCTCTCTTGAAAGGCTACCTGAAATTAACGAAGAAAAAAAATCTGATATATTGGATAACTATTCTAAGCTAGACTCTAAAGCCTATTTAATCTAGTCTACAGCTGAAAATTATATAATTGTTTTTGATCTTAATGACCTTATATTTTCTATGGTCAGAGTTTCTCTCTCACCTCTATTTATCCCACCTAGGACTGTGTTTGAAACAGAGTAAAAGACTAATGTTTAAACCAAAGACAACATTTCAGCCATGCTACAGGATACATAAGCTTTCGTGGGCTGGCTTGAACGTTTACTGATTATTTCAATCTTAAATCTTTCTCTGTATGACTAGCATTTATTTTTAAACTTCTCTGTAATTTACTATTAATAAGATGAAGCTAATATCTATCTCCAAAGTCTTCAGTTAATAGTCAAGTTAATGGCCAGGACAGTATGGATATTATCCAATTTGAATGGCTGCCCTATTGATGAATATTACATGATTTAACTATTAAAACATTTCATGCAAAGATGGGCACAATAAATGACAGAAATGGCAAGGACCTAACAGAAGCATAAGAGATTAAGAAGCAGTGACAGGAATACACAGAACAGTACAAAAATGCCTTAATGACCCAGATAACCACAGTGGTGTGGTCAGTCATCTAGAGCAAGACATCCTGCAGTGTGAAGTCAAGTGGACCTTAGGAAGCATTACTATGAGCAAAGCTAGTGGAGATGATGGAATTCCAGCTGAGCTATTTCAAATCCTAAAAGTGCTGCACTCAATATGCCAGCAAATTTGGAAAACTCAGCAGTGGCCACAGGACTAGAAAAGGTCAGTTTTGCTAACAAACCCAAAGAAAGGCAATGTCAGAGAATGTTCAAATTACTACATAGTTACATTCACTTCACATGCTAGCAAGAATATGCTCAAAATCCTTCAAGTTAGGCTTCAGCAGGACATGAACCGAGAACTTCCAAATATTCAAGCTGGATTTAGAAAAGGCAGGGGAAGCAGAGATTAAATTGCCAACATCTGATGTATGATAGAAAAAAAAAAAGAGAATTCCACCCAAAAACATCTACTTCTTCTTCATTGACTATGCTAAAGCCTTTGACTCTGTAGATCACAACAAACAGTGGAAAATTCAAGAGATGGGAATACCAGAGCATCTTACCTGCCTCCTGAAAAACCTGTAGGCAGGTCAAGAAACAACCATTAGAACCAGGTGTGGAACAACAGAACTGGTTCATAATTGAGAAAGAAGTATGTCAAGGCTATATATTGTCACCCTTCTTATTTAACTTTTATGCAAAGTACATCATGTGGAATGCTGGGCTGGATGAAGCACAAGCTGGAATCAAGACTGCCAGGAGAAATATCACTAACCTCAGATATGCAGATGACACCACCTTTATGGCAGAAAGTGAAGAGGTGAAAGAGGAGAGTGAAAAAGCTGGTTTAAAACTCAACATTCAAAAAATGAAGATCATGGTACCTGGTCCCATCACTTCATGGCAGATAGATGGGAATCAGTGAAAACTGTGACAGACTTTATTTACTTGGGTTCCAAAATCACTGCAGATGGTGATTGCAGCCATGAAATTAAAAAATGCTTGCTCCTTGGAAGAGAAGATATGACAAACCTAGACAGCGTTTTAAAAAGCAGAGACATCACTTTCCCAACAAAGGTCCATCTAGTCAAAGCTCTGGTTATTCCAGTCATCATGTATAGATGTGAGAGTTTTGACTATAAAGAAGGCTGAGAGTCCAAGAACTGATGCTTTGGAACTGTAGTGTTGAAGAAGACTCTTGAGAGTCCCTTGGACAGCAAGGAGATCAAACAGCCAATGCTAAAGGAAACCAACCTTGACTATTCATTGCAAGCACTGATGCTGAAAATGAAGTTCTAGCAGTTTGGCCTCCTGTGAGCGGACTCTTTGGAAGACTCTGATGCTGGGAAAGATTGAGGGCAAGAGGAGAAGGGGACGAGAGAGGATGAGATGCTTGGATGGCATCAGTGAGTCAATGGATATGAGTTTGAACAAACTCCAGGAGATAGTGAAGGACAGGGAAGCCTAGCACACTGCAATTCATGGGGTCATAAAGTCAGACACAACCAAGTACCAGCAGTGTCAATAGCTCAGACCAATGCATATTGTAAGTGCTAAATGCTAATTCTATTTACCTTTTCTTTTGAGAAAATTGTGTTTCCAACTCTAAACTGTCACCTTATAAAAATACTACAGTTAAAACCTAGTTGAAACTCTTGGTATTTTTGTATAAGGCTGTGAATTTTATATTCAAAAACATTCTTCCAAGGAGGTCTTAGTTTCTTTGAGCAAGTTGTAGCTAGAGAGAGTAAAAATTGTCTGAGCTACTGCATCAGCTGAACAGAAAAGAGCACATTCAGTAGCATTAATTCAGCGTGTGATGTGTCTTATCACTTTTGAGTGAAGAGCCAGGAAATTACAGACCCAGATAAGATGATGAGGTGTTGGGAATTGTATCATATAAGCCTTTTCACTCTAGTGATGGCTATAATCTTAGCTCAGTGTCACTGTACTCATCAGTTTCAACGTACTACACATTTTCAACTGAATGCTCAACTTGTATTTCTATCATTCTATAATTATAAAGAAATAGAAATGACTTAAGTACATTTTGGGGGCAGAGGTTCTATAACTTGGTTCCACATTAGCTACCTGAATACTTTTCCTAATTCTCCCAGTCTTCCTGTACCTTTCATCCCTGACACAACAGCTTTCTCTACCAACATTCTGAATTGTACCACCACTATCACCCCATCCTACCATAGTATCACAGTTATTCTCTACCATTCAGCTTTTACCATCACCATTCTGTGCCATAAAATAGAATGAATTACTAAGGTGACAGCAGGCCTGAGCTAACAGGAAGCCCAATCTCAGAAGAATTTATAAAATGTCAGTATGAAATACTTACCTCCGTTGACAAAAAATTAAGCAATCTAAGAACAAAATGCAAAATTTTATTAGAGCCTAAGTGAGGATTATAAACTGGAAACATCTCAGAAAGCTCTGAGAACTGTTCCAGTCATTAGAAGCAGCACACAGTTACATAAGTTTTTTGAGATTAAATGTTGTCATTAGATGATTTACTGACAGTTTATATAGTCCAGATACAAGCATCATTGTGGCCCCTTAAAGGATTGAGAAAGAGTATTATCTTTTATGGAGTTGTCTTATTGGTCTTAAGATAATATTTTTCTTTATGATTGAGCAGGTATTTTTTCCTGATATGGATGGTTTGGCTGATGCGTAATTCAGCAACTCAGTTCAGAGTAGATGGGGGAAAGGAGGAAAAAGGGCGCAGAAAAATCTTTATGTTTAAACATTTCTTGTCATGCCATAAAATATGAATTTTATTTCATACTTCCTACCCAGAAATATTTCCCCTATGTCAGCTACTAAGAATATTCCCTCTTGGTTTTACGACACTTTTCTTATCAGTAACCTTCTATCATCTTTCTCAAGGTCCCTATTTTAATTCCTGTCCCTTTTCCGGTTCCAAACTCAGTATTAGTTTTATCATTTCCTTCCCTGATCATAGCCTTGGGTAACTCAGCATAGCTCCTGTCATCAATGTTGTCACAACCATCTTCTTTCTTTATTGGTTGCATAATAATTTTAGTTTTCAAAGTGCTTTACTATGTCACATTTTTTATGGCCCTAGTTATACATTCATACGTGGACTTTCCTCTTCTTAACCCAATTTATTGAATTCTGTACTTGCTTTAATTTGGATGTTTTTCCCATAAAGCCATCTGTGTCAAGAAGGGTTCCAAAGGGAAACAGATGGTGCACTTGAAATTGGAGTATTTGAGGAGTGTTTATTTAAAGGGGATTATTTACAAGATTTGAGTGTTGGGAGTACTGCAAAAATATTATAGTGTATAGGATTTACCAACTTTGGCCCTAAAGGGATAAGTGTAGTTATTGGTACCAATATTCAGAAAGAGAGCCATGTAAAATCATCTGCTTAGATAAATCCAGCTGGAAGGCAGAGAAACATGGAGTAGGTGACAACATGAGAAGAGAGGAGAGCAGATCTTGAGAGTCAAATGCAAGATGTTTGGTACACCATCTTTATTTCAATAAAGAGCATGTTTACGCTATCATTTTTCCTTCTCTCTGATGATGTGATTCTTAAAATTACCATCATTGATTTCTAAGGCCCTATTTCTGATATTGAGATAAAATTCAGTTATTTATACTTCCTAGATTTTCCATCTTTCCTAAGTTACTGTTAAATATCTCACTATCATCTCCTCTACTAAGATTTTTTTCCCATAAGTTTTCAACCAAATTTGGGCTCTCCTTGAGAGCCCAACAAACCTGAGTCTCATCAATATCTTATGTTACCTTCATATTGCCATAAATATACTAACTTTTGTTTTATTATTTCTCCTCTAATTGATTGAAACGTCATTAGAAATAACAAAGATTTGAAACAGAAAGATATGAGTTAGAACCCAAGATCCTCCATTCATTATCTACCACATTTAAAAAAAATACCATTAAATTGTTCTGTTCTTTTTATTTTCTGTTAAATTTTGGATTTTTCTGAGGAAAAAATGAAAAGTCTATAAAGTGGTTAAAACACTGTCTGGTACAGGATAGTTATATACTCATTGACCTTTACTCATATTATTCAAAGATGCTACCATTATTTATGAGGACAGGAGACACTGAATAAACATCTCTAAAAATAAAACAAAACTGAAACTGTCAAATAAAACTTTGCTTTCAATGCCTACAAAAATTTTAAAAATCTTCTTATTTTCTAGAGTCATCATAATTCTTTATCATGGCCCCTTGTTGTCTCAGTTAGATTAAAAGTATAAAATTTCTTGGGTTTGGCATGTCAATTTGTTGACCACCTACAAGGCAGTTCACTTATTTGTAGAATTTTAAGTATACAACAAACAGATCAATAAAATAAATAACATACTAGCTAGGTTAACGAAAATTTAAAGAGAGAAGATGCAAAACACCAATATCACAAATGAATGGGAGGGATTTCTTCTGAACCCATGACCATTAATAGAATTATAAATACATACCTGGGACAACGTTATGCGACCAAATTTCATAACTTAGAATAAAACATATCAAAGTCTCAAAAGACACAGACTACTAGAATTTACATGAGGAAAAACAGATAACCTAAATAGCCTTAAATATATCAAAAACAATGAATAAAAGACTAATAGTTTGTAAAGGTACAGCCCCAATAGTTTTACCAGTGAATTTTATCAAACATTTAAGTAATAAATGATCAAAAGTTTCACAACATTTTCAAGAAAATTGAAGCACAGGGGTAACATTTATTCATTCTATGCACCAAGTTGTAGTTTAATACCAAAATCAGTTAAAGCGATTACTAGAACAATACACACTAATATCTCTTATGAAGAGAAAGAAAATACTCCTTGAAAAAATAGTAGAAAAGTAAAATGATATATAAAAACATTATGCATCATTATAAAGTTGTATTCATTTCATGAATGGTAAACTAGCTCAACATTAAGTTCATCAGTGTAATCATCCCATTAGCATACTGAATAAGAAAAATCATGACTATATAAA